>JBBPBX010022329.1:16746-28447 GCA_038048925.1 Garcialebias charrua
GATGAATCTGATGTTTCTCTTCTGTCTCTGTGTCCCAGGAGAGGCCTCAACCCTCCCCACAGAGTCAAGTCCATCTCCATGACGACGTTCTCCCAACAGGAAGTGGAGTTCCTCCAAAACCATGGCAACGAGGTGAGCCGACCAGATGCCGTCGAGCCGAGGTTGTTCGCCGCTGGCGTCGTTCGGGTCTCCCACCTGGAGTTGAAATGGTTCCAATCTGGATTAGGAGACGTGCACGTCAGATCAGGTTGATTTTTATTTTTAGGAAGAATGCTTGTGTTGCGCAACGGAATACAGGTAGTCCCCGACTTACGAGCGAGTTCCGTTCCTGCGACTGTCTCGTAACACGAAATCTCGTACGTCGGAACCCGAAAAAGGTGTTCTCGTAAGTCCGGATTTTTGGTCGTAAGTCGGAAAATTTATGCTAGCGCTCGTTTTTCTTCACAAATGTTCATACTAGTTCATAAACATGCTCAGAAACTTGTTTCCAAACGGTTAGCTAACGCACTTTCATCTAAAAACACATAAAAGTGCTGTATTTTTTGTATGTTCGTTACAAATTTACTGCTCGTTCGCCAGCTCGTAAGTCCGGAACCTCGTATGTAAGAGCGCTCGTAAGACTGGGAATACCTGGGTAGTCCTCGACTTACGATAGAGATCCATTCCTACGCGGTGGCGTAAACCGAATTTCGACGTAAGTCGAAACATACGTCCAAACTGCACCTTATACGTACAGACTGTATTTTACCGAGCACTTAGCCTATCCTAACACAGTACCTTACATAATTATCAAAAACCACATACATTTGGGAGCCATAATGAAAGGAAAAAAAGAGTTAATTTCCTACTGGTATGCTGTTGAAGCCATTCCTCCGTCCCTCCTCCGTATTCGCTATTCGTTTACGACGTAAAACCGCCGTCCAGCTCGGTCCATCTGCCGTATTCTGTTCCGTTTACGACATACAACAGGGTTTACAGTTTTTTTTTTTTGAATGTCGAGAGGACCAGACTTAGCTTTTTTTAGAGAGTACAGGGCAGAATTCCACCGCAGCTACGTTTTAATACGTAAAATCGGAAACTGCGTAACTCGGCTTTTCAAAATAATTTTTCAAAATAATGTTTTTTTGTTTTTTTTAATGGGAGATGCGTCGTAACCGCGAAACGTCATAAGTCGAGATCGTCGTAAGTCGAGGACTACCTGTAAACTCTTCCCACACTCTTACAATATTTTAAACTCTTAAACCTACGTCACTTTAACAACATATGTACAGGTATTCCCCGATTTACGAGCGAGATCCGTCACAAGGAGGCGCTCGTAAACCGGAAATCTCGTAATTTGGAACGGCCGCCATTTCTCTCGTAAACCCGGAAGTCCGCTCGTAAATTTCGCCAGCGCACCTAAAAACACTCTATTTTCATCTAAAAACTACTTTTGAGTGCATAAAAATGATCGGAAACGTGTGTTTATATGCTTAACTTGCTAACTGTAGTGAAAAAACACATGAAAACTCAGTATTTTTTTCGTTTTTTCCAAAAATTCAACCCGGAAGTCCGCTCGTAAATTTCGCCAGCGCACCTAAAAACACTCTATTTTCATCTAAAAACTACTTTTGAGTGCATAAAAATGATCGGAAACGTGTGTTTATATGCTTAACTTGCTAACTGTAGTGAAAAAACACATGAAAACTCAGTATTTTTTTCGTTTTTTCCAAAAATTCAACCCGGAAGTCCGCTCGTAAATTTCGCCAGCGCACCTAAAAACACTCTATTTTCATCTAAAAACTACTTTTGAGTGCATAAAAATGATCGGAAACGTGTGTTTATATGCTTAACTTGCTAACTGTAGTGAAAAAACACATGAAAACTCAGTATTTTTTTCGTTTTTTCCAAAAATTCGCAGCTCGTAAGTCTGGAACCTCGCAGATCAGAGCGCTCGTAATTCGGGGACTACCTGTATATGTACTGTACAGTACTGCAACATTTTACTCACCAGCTCGGTTCCCGTTCTGCAGACCTACCTGCAGCGTCGCCTGTCCAAGATGATGTGCCTGTGTATAATTGAGCTTCAGGCAGCTTCAGGATTATTTGTGACTTTCCTGCCAGTTCTGTGATCTTAATGGATAGCTTAGATTTTACGTTGCAAAACTGTCTCTCCATTTTGGCAGAAAGCAGCAGCCGGAAGCACTGTTGGCTTCTGGGTAATGTAGTTCTTTAGACTGGCAATACAGTGTAGGCTTATTGAAAGAAAACTACAAAAAGGCAGCGGCTGGAAGCACTGTTGGCTTCTGGGTAGTGTAGTTCTTTTGACTGGCGACACAGTGTAGGCTTATTAATAATAATAATATAGCATTTTATTTGTTAGCGCCTTTCAAGACACTCAAGGACACTTCACAAAATTAAAAACATAAAATAAAACATTACAAAATGCCTATAAAAACACTAAACCAAGAAGGAAATAACAAAAAATGAAAGTGATAAGGCTAACTTGAACAGGAGTCTTGAGTTGTGATTTGAAGGTCTGAAGGGAGTCAATATTACAGAGGTTATTGAAAGAAAACTACAAAAAGGCAATGGCCGGAAGCACTGTTGGCTTCTGGGCAGTACACTGTTGGCTTTTGGGTAGTACATTGTTAGCTTTTGGGTAGTACATTGTTTGCTTTTGGATAGTACATTGTTGGCTTTTGGGTAGTACATTGTTTGCTTTTGGATAGTACATTGTTGGCTTTTGGGTAATACATTGTTTGCTTTTGGATAGTACATTGTTGGCTTTAGGGTAGTACATTGTTGGCTTTTGGGTAGTACATTGTTGGCTTTTGGGTAGTACATTGTTGGCTTTTGGGTAGTACATTGTTGGCTTTAGGGTAGTACATTGTTGGCTTTTGGGTAGTACACTGTTGGCTTTTGGGTAGTACACTGTTGGTTTTTGGTTAGTACACTGTTGGCTTTTGGTTAGTACATTGTTTGCTTTTGGGTAGTACACTGTTGGCTTTTGGGTAGTGTAGTTCTTTTGACTGATAATACAGTATAGGCTCATTGAAAGAAAATGACAAAAAGGCAGCGGCCAGAAGCACTGTTGGCTTCTGGGTAGTGTAGTTCTTTTCCACTAGACTTACAGCGTAGGCTTATCGAAAGAAAACTACAAAATGATGGAGCCTGTCCAAAGTATTTTTTTTTCTTTAACTTTTTATCTCGTACCGTCTGTCACGTGAGAAATATTAAAGTTGACAATTGTGTCTTCTACAATCTTGCGTTGAAAATCCGTGAAAGAGCGAGTCCGCGAACATCGAATCGCGAAGTATCGAGGGACTACTCTATTGTGAAATGTTGCGTGATCAGTTAGTTCTTCGAGTTTGTGTTGTGAATGACTTTCAGCTGATAGTACGGTATATACCAGTGACTGTAGTTTCTACTTAAGAATCATTTCAAATTAAAAGCACTGTGACTGTAAAATCACTGTTAGTCAGAGTCAGAGAGTCGGATAATCTTTATTGTCATGTGGTACATGTGATGAAACAAGATTATGTACACAGGGTCCCAGTTACATCCAACAATAAAAAGTAAAAGAAAAACAGTAATAACATCTAAGATATTTTGATGTTATATTTTGCTGTTCATCGCTCTTTAGTTTTAGCAGGTCGCTTTCGTAAATGAGCCATGAGGCTCAATAAGATTTACCTGACTAAATAAAGGTTGAATGAATGAAAAAAGATTATGAACTAAGAAAAACATCAACTAAAAATACACTCAACATTAATATCATAGAAAAACATTACTCCAAACAGCAGCACGAACATGAGTCTGTATGAGCAGATGAGCACGAAGGAACACAGGAAACCACTTGGTGTTTCTTCAGTTGTAGATGTACATCTGCCTGGTGCTTCATATGATATTTTGCTAATAGACAGACACGAGGCGTGAGGAATGATTTTTGAATTTTCAAAGTCTAATCAACAGAGGGAGAGGGCGGGCCCCAGAAATCATCTCATCACCCACAAACTGGTTGGTCCACTATGTGGGTGTGCTGCTTGTGGGACTCAGTTTGTTGTAGCTCCTTGGATTGAATCATCCTTTGGATGAAGGGTGAAACGTCTCAACAACAAAAAAAAGAGACCGTCCAGAGGACCTGACTAAACTTTGTTGGATTTTCTACTTAGATGATTGAGCATGAACTTTTAATAATAATAATAATAATGTCTTTGTCTGTCATCTGTGTATGTTTCCCATACACAGACGAAATTCGTCTCTGCATTTAACCCAACCACCACCAGGTGGTGCAGTGAGCAGCCAGAAAGCGCCCGGGGAGCTGGAGAATTAGGTGTGCACTCATAGACACACCAAGGTGTGTAGTGGCCGGGGCGCGAACCCGCGTCCTTCGGGTCCCAAGTCGAAAGCCCTGCCACTAGACCATCTTGGCTCCTTATATGTACTTAATCAAAATGGACACATTTTAAGAAAAAAAAATAGGACTGTTATGACATTTTTTTTTACATCAGCTCCTAGTAGTGACACACTGTATTGTTTCTGAGCAGTGATTTTCCAATCAGTGCTTTTATTTTGAAAGGATTATTAAGTATAAACTATGGTCCTAGGTGAGCTCATCTTTACTGTCAGGATATGTGCACTCCTCTTAATGTCGATCTAGTGCTGTTGTGGCAACCTCTAAAGCACGTTTCCTTCTTTACAGGCTGCAGCAGCATTGTTGTTTTTTGGCTGCTCTCTTCCTCACCGGTGGCCACAGCGAGCGAACTCTCATGAAAGAGTTGGCGATTGTTTTACACCAGATGCCCTTCCTTAGGCAACCTGGGCTTGAACCTGCAGCCTCAGGATTACGAGACTGTGACACTGCCCACCGAGCTACTGCACCACAGTCCATGTTGATCCAATGGACTGGTGAAATTGAAGAAATCTAAACATCCCTGGCTAGCAGAATTAGCAGCAGCTAATGCACCATCACTTAGAGGCTAATAGTACAGTTTCTTTCCCGCCGTACACGTCGCACCACCCTATAAGTCGCATCAGTCTAAATACGTCTAATAAAGTGGAAAAATCCATAAATATGTTGCTTCGCCGTATACGTCACATCTATTATGCGTCACCGCTGACAACCCAGAAATATGGGCCGGTGTTGTGCCAAAAATCGATGCGCTGCCAAATGGCGGCCGCAAGAGCATGCATGGGAGGACTTTAACAAGATTAACACTAAAAACAATTATTTGTTTGCTTGACTTTATAGTAAAGGTGTGTCTCAGTTGAACTTTTACTTAATAAATGCACTTCGGCAGTCAAATCAACTGCATTTCGCCGGGGCGGTGCAGCGAAATGAAGCTGATTCGGTTGCTCCAGGCAGACGACGACGGCAGGCTTTGGCAAGCTGATTACCTATTACATGATACAACGGCATGCCTTACTACTCGAGTGCCATCTAGTGGCTGAAAATGGTAGTGTTCAATATTTTCAGTCAGAATGAATTAAGACGGTCATATCTCAGCCAAGAATCGGTTCATAAATACGTCGCTTCGAAATATAAGCCACAGGGCATGCAAATTATGCACAAAAACACGACGGACAAGGCGAAAAATACGGTAGCTCCAGTACTATTACGTCTTTAGTGTAGAGGTGTTCACTGAGTGACTAAGACCCAGTATAATCTGTAAAATCTGTAACTTGTTTAAAAATAAACCGAGAGGAAGCTCGGGCGGTATTGGAGGCTCACAAACACAGGAAACCTTTTTTTTTTTTAATTCTTTTTTTTATCGCACTAAAAATCCATTCCGTTGAGCAACATTTAGGTTGCTATAACAACCGAAAACCTTCAGATCTCATGTCCTAAATCTTGTGTGAGGCCTTTTTAAAACAAGCTAGTCTTAATAAATGTTTATTTCTACACTTTCATAGCCTCTTTAGTGTCAAACATCGTGGAATGTGATGAAGCGGCTCCACAGGTTTCCTGCAGGACCAGCTGAGGGATAAACAGGCGTAGGCTGCTCTCCGCTCAGAGCTTCAGTGTAAAGAGTCTGAGTCCATCAGTGGGAGCTCTTGCTGTTTATATTAGCCTGGTGGAGATCCAGTTGTGTTTGTGTTCGGTGGAGCAGAGGTGCGTAACGTCGAGTTTCTCCTCTCGGGATTGATCCAGCCCGTTATGACTCACAGTCGGTAATATTCGCAGCGCTCTGACTCTTGTTGGGTGACTCACCGACAACAAATCGTCTTTGTGTTTTTCGTGAGAAATTCTCTGGCACCAGGTACGAAACGGTCGGGGGGGATTATCGTCTCGTCCGAGGCCAACCCTTCACTGTGTGTTTACCTGTAAAATGTGTGTGTTCAGGTCGGGAGAAGAACCTGGCTGTGCGTGCTTGACCCGAAGGTCGACGGCTGCCCCGACTTGAAGGACTCGCAGAAGTTCAAAGAGTTCCTTCAGGATAAATACGAGAAGAAAAAATGGTGAGAAACTTACCGCGCGATGCTACGAGACTAAGTCAGGAGCTCAGGGATTAACTGCTGCCAGTGCAGACGTTTTACTGATGCTTCTGGTAATTCTGCCAAGAACTAAAAAATAAAATAAATGGAGGAAAATGTCTACCAATAGGCACATTGCAGTCGCTCAGTTTATCTAAAATGCACTAAATAAATAAATAAATAAATAATAAAATGTACAGTACCGTATTTATTGTGTGAATGTTAATGATCCATTTTTCTTCTGTATCATCTTTCTCATTCCACAATGTTTGTGATATTTCAACAAATCATAAATTAAAATGTTCAGCTCTTTCAGAAAAATCCTGCTATGACGTTTAGTATTGGTGCAACTTTAGCTTTTCGAATTATTTAGCCTTTTCTGTCACTTTTTTCCCATATTAAATGAATTGAGCTAATTTTACCTCCTTCAACTCTTTAGATGTGTTTACAACCTTTTACTGCTCCTTTCACATTTTGTTCTGCTTCAGCTTCTTTGTGCAAATGTAAATTTTTTCAGCTACTTTCAGCTGTTTTTTCAGCTGTTTTGTATTCCTTTTAGATTCTTTCTGCTAACTACCGTACAACATTTTTGTGCTTCTACTAACTTTTTCTGCTAATTTCAGTTCATTCGCCTTTCATCTTATTTATGCAAGTTTCAGCTTTTTCTGCTATTTCAGCTTCTATTTAGCTGTTTTTTTTTTAAACTTTTTTTATTTTTTGTGTGCTAATTTTTGTCTAATTCCACATTTTTTGCACTCATTTCAACATTTTTCAGCCTAATTCAGCAAAATTGTGCTCTCTGTACTTCCTTCTGGTAATTTAAGCTTCTTTTTGCTTTTTAGCCATTATTCAGCTGTTTTTTTGCGCGCGCGCAAATTTCTGCTTTTTTCAGATAATTTCAACTTTTTTGTGCTAATTTCTGCTTCTTTCAGCATAATTGGGCACAAGTGTGCGCTCTCTACTTACTTCTGCTAATTTGGGCATTTTTCTGCTTCTTCAGCTACTATTTAGCAGGTTTTTTTTGAAAATGTCTTAATCTTTTAGATATCTTCCACTTTGTTGAGTTTGTTTCTGATTCGTTCAGCCAAATTGGGCATAAATGTGCTTTCTCCACTTCCTTTTGGTAATTTAAGCTTATTTCTGCCTTTATTTTTTATTTTATTTTTAAAGCTATTTTAAGCTGTTATTTTATTTTTTTATTTATTTTTTGCTGCTTTTACTTTTTTTCAGATTCAACTTTTTTTTTTGCTATTTTTTGCTTCTTTCAGCCTACCGTAATTGGGCAAACGTGTTCCTTCTGCTTTCTTCGGATAGTTTAAGCTTGTTCAAACTTTTCAGCTACATTTTTAGCATTTTTTTAGCTAATTTCAGCTGTTTTTCAGATACATTCAAAAAATTCTTGGTAATTTCTGTTACTTTCAGCCTATCTTTCTTCTTTCTGCTCCTTTCAGCTTTTTTCTGCAAGATTAAACTAATTTCTGACTTTTCAGCTGTTTGCTAATTTCAGCTTAAAAAATATATATTTTTAGCAAGTTCTTTATTTTTTAAACTCCTTTTCATTATGTGGCATACGTATCAATGTTTAGACAAAGTTTTTTCACATTTCAAATGGAGATCAGTCTTTGTAAACACTTTTGGATTTGTTTTAATTAGCTATGAAAATGACCTATTGTATTTTAAGCGATTTTCCAAAATCTTAACAAAAACAGATTAAACAAATATCAAGTTAAAATGTATCTACTGTATACATTTCAACTAATACGTTGAAGCGCATGCATAAATGGATCAAACGTAACCAAATGAAATGAACGAGACAAACTTATGAGACTCGTTTATTATCATTTTTTTAAAGATTACAGTTCTGTTTAATCCACTTGCTATTGATAATTAACATTTTTCTGGTGCAATCTAGATTTTATTGTTTCGTCAGTGATGATGAGTTAAAGGAGAAATGAAAAGTGTTTTTAAGCTAATAGTAGTCTAATGAAAATCATAAAATAAGCTTGTTGAGAAATTTTCACAAGTCAAAAATGTCATCCTAACTCAAATTTAGACTTTGCAAAGTGAAAAAATTCTCATCTGGTGTTTTTGACCCCCCTCCCCCTGCCTGCTCTCCGTCCCCTGAATATGACATAGGCAGTGCAACTGGAGTTCATCCTCATACAGTAATATTAGTGTGTGTATCTAGTTGTGGACAAAAAGGTTTCAGTGTGTAGCAATTAGGGATGCAGCAAAAAAAATCTATTTTTTAAAGAATCAAGATTCTTAGTCCTGGCGATTCAGAATCGATTCTAAAAGCCCCAAAATCGATTTTAAAACTTTTTTTAAATTTTATATTGTATTTTTACCGCTCCTGTGCATTCGGCCGCTGTAGAATTTTGGCCGTGTAGGGCCACCGTAGTTAGTTAGCCAGGCAGCTCCCAATGGAGCCTGCTAGCAAGGAGGGAGACAGCATGTTTCAACTTGCTCCTTCATCTTTAAAAATCATTTTAGATCCTACTATGTTCTGGGGAAGACAGAGCTTAACAAGACATTGGTAACTGTTTCAGGACATTTTCAACACCCCCACTTCCACGTTAGCATACGGCGCTAGCATGCTAACGTTAGCATACGGCGCTAGCATGCTAACGTTAGCATGCGGCGGCTAACGCACGGCTATTCGTATTTCCAGGATAGAAATGCCCATTAATGCACTAAATCACCAAACTGTTTTTGACAAACTAAAGTGATATCCTTCAGATTCAAAAAAGTCTTCTGCTTCCATTTTAAATGACAGACAAGAGGACAGTAATGATGGGTTTATAGCTTCAGTGTTATTGTAAGATAGCAAAGGAGGTCTTAATTGTGTCATAAAAGTGCGTCCAGAAAATGACTACAGAAATCACTGCACTTCGGCATGTAGCAGGAAAAATGTAAAAAACTATTTCTTTAAGCTACTGACTTGAAAAAAGCATACTAAGTATGTTTATGTGTGTTGTTTACTATATGAAATTCTTGTTATATCGATTTTTTCAGATTTGATTACATTTCTCCTTTAAGCTGGCTCTCTGTAGCAGCACAACCCCCAACCATGATGCAACCACTACTGTGGTGAATTGATTGGATCAGGTTTTTCCACAGAAATCTCACTTTATCTAGACATTTCTCATTCAAACCAAAGACGTTCAGTTTTGTATCATCTGGTTGTCCATGAGGTCTCTGATCTCGTACCAACGTTTGGTTTGCTTCTTGTGCTTCTAAACGTTAAATGACTCGATGTGAAAAGTGTCTTGAGTAGCGTTTGAGTCTCTCTGGGTCTCGTTGTGTTTTTGTGGACAGTATACCTCATGTTCTTTGAAGTAATCGTTGATCAGCTACGCCAGGAAGAAGAAACAATGGATGTGAATTTCCTCTGTTTCCACACACCTTGTGTGGTTTGTGGACTGATCAGTAGGCTGATACCAGAAACAAGTTTAAAAGCTTTTACACGTTTCATTGTAAGTTCTCTTTATTAGAAGAGATAAAGAAATGAAAAGACATTTGGTTATTTTGGTTGGAGACAAAGTAAAAATAAAACTGAATGCTTCAATAATAATAATAATAATAATAATAATGAATTCAATTTATACTGCACTTTACATTAATAAAAATCTCAAAGTGCTAGAGATTTCCAATTTTTAGTTTTTTTTTTTTTTGTAAGATCATGAAGTATTTCCCACCTAAATCACAAAAGCCCTTGTTTTCCGTCGATCTTCAGAATCTGCCCAGCGTTTTCTCACGCGAACAGTTGGCTTTGTGTCTGACTGAGTTGTCATCGCTGTCTGGTTGGTTTGAGGTGTAAAGACGGCGTCAGAATTATTCCTCAAAATCAGAATGGCACACGGCGCGAGAGTCGTGGGCGCTGAGATTCACACAGTTTTCTGCTCGGGATCAACTCTAATGGCTGCTTTTCTGCTGAAATTGAAGTTCTGTGGAAAGATTAGGAACAATTGACATCTTACTTGCTTTTGAACAGTGTCAATTTGGAGAAATTATTTATTCATGACCTGACTGATGAGCTAATGGCTAGTTTGTGTTGGGCCAAGACCACAGTGAATTTCTACAGTCTTAAAACGATGGCAGTTTAAAAAGTATTATTATTATCATACAAATATTGCTTTTTAAGCTTTTGCACCACTTGTAGTTTCATACATTGCTGTTATTCCTGCAATAAATGTGATACTCCTGCTGCAATTGCTACAGCTAGCTGCTGCTGTTACTATTTGCTCTTGCAAATGGCCATGAAATACCCTGTAAGATACCATGTAAGGTGAAATTGTGTCCCATCCAGTCTGCATTTGTCTCGTCTCTGCCCGGACTATCCATTAGTTCATCAATCAACCATTACTAACTGTTCATAAGGTTTCTTCTGAACCATCAAAAATGAAGTTTAAATTGTATTTTTTAGAACCAGTAAGTGACTCGGACTCATTCATGCACATTTTTTTGTTTGGTTTTGCAGGCATTTTTCCAAAAGTAAAAACCGGAGAGATGTGGAGGGTCCCTGGAGTCCAGGAGTCCAGTCCATGCCGTCTTCTCACGGCCCTCTGACAAGCCAAGGCCCGACCCATAATTTACCCCCTAATGCCAGATCGACACGACCACTGGTGAGGGGTTACATGACGTTGATGGAGGTATTCATGGAGGTTTAAATCAAGGTAGAGATGGGACAATGTTAAGAGCAGAAGTGAAACAAAGGTATGAACAAAAAGGGGAAATGAAAGGAGGTACTGTATGTTTCTCAGAGGGCCACATTGAAAAATAGGAAATTAGGTAAGAGACTTTAAAGCAGTGGCACAGAGGACCTTGGTATCAAAGCCTCTGTTCTGAATGAATGAAAGTCTCACCTCGCCTCTCTTTATTTGACTCTTTCCACCTCCCGTGTGTGTCTCCGGCTCCAGTCTCAGGCCCAGCTGCCGTCATGGGATCGAGCCCCCGCCGTGTCGCCTGCCGATATGAGAATGGACGCGTTCACGGCTCGACCGTCACGCTCCCAAAGCTTCAGAGACCCCTCTCTGAAAGGTCAGCAGTTGATGTTGGCAGGAGGGTTTAACACAGCTTTAATCATATGTTTATTATGTTTTTATTTCTCTGTGATGCAGATTCTACTCTGTGTGGTATAGAGAGGCAGAGACCAGGCTCTTTGTCTCTGGGTGGGCAGAGCCACACTCCCTCGTTCCCTGCCCTTCCACGGCCTTCAGGTCAGTTTTGTTCTCCACTGTCTTAA
>JBBPBX010022330.1:0-26454 GCA_038048925.1 Garcialebias charrua
ACTGGAGATCTGTCCAGGTGTCCCCCGCCTCTCGCACAGTGATGGCTGGACATGGACATCAGTGACCCCCGTGACTCTTAAAGGAAGAAGTGGGTAAAGATGATGGATGGATTAATTATTTGTTCCTAGATTTTTCTTTTTCTTTTATTGTTTTAGAGAAGTCCAAGCAACTAAGCTAACCTACTGGTAATTTAAGTTACAGAATTAATGCATTCCTGTATAATTTGTTCCTATTTTTGGTATAAATATCAAATGATGCAAAAAATTTGATGCAGGACAGAAACTAAAATTAGAAAAATCGTTTCTGAATCAAAAATCATTTCTGAATCGAAAAATCGATTTTGGATCGAATCGTGACACCAAAAATCGGAATCGAATCGATTCTTCTGTGAGTGATCTATTACTCTTTACTCACTCTATCAATTAAGAATGAGTTTAATTGTTTTTTGTGACTTGGAAAAATACAGACTTGCACTCACTGCAGTAAAATCATATCTGTATACTATTTAGCTGTACAGTAGGCACAGTATAGTCACTTGCAAGTGTCAGGCAGCATCAGTACCAAAATACTGCCCAAGGTTAACACAGTGTCAGGTGATTTCAAGCCACAGACGCTACAGTTAATTACATGCCAGGAAACAGAGCCGACAATAAGTGCACACAGCTAATGTGCTATTATGCTTTTAGCTAATGTGTTCTGAATTCATAATAATTTTTTTCCTGCTGTAGAATTTATTAACTCTAATTAGAGGTTATGTGCATAAAAAATTACATTTTATATTAACAGCATTCCAATATGCCCCAATACCAATTAGGATTAGCATATATTGTAACTGTAATCAAAACGAGAAAAGGCAGTACCGCAAAAAACATATTTATCTTCTACTGAAACAAAATGGTTGAAAAACAATGGCCATACGATGCTTTGATAAAATCATACAACTACTTTTCCTCTGCAAGGCGGTGTGCTTAACTTGTGAGGGCAGAGGTCACAGTGTAGTAACTTTGGTAAAAAGATGGGAACAAACTTGATGTCTCTTCTTCACTGTGGGTGGCATGTCACATCGAGGATGAATCAACAGACGTTTGACAGGTCTGTGAGGGAGATTCAACTGAGCAAGAAGAAAGGGGGTGAGAAGGGTCTAACTCGCTGTCTTCTTGCATGAGTCCTGGTGGACACATATCTGCTGTGACACTCAGACACGAGGCAAGCAGTCAGAAATACAGACTCAACCATACAAGCTCAAACTGGACATGCAAACAAACACAAAGGTTAGCAGGATTTTTTCCAGCTCTCCATGTCTGCACACTGAAAGGATTTTGTTTCAAACCAAGCATCCTGCATGGACAGAAATGAAGAATCTAAGCAGGTGAACAATAACAGTTACCAGCTAACGTTTTTGGTGACATGGGGAAGGCATGTACCGTGAATTCCCAAATAATGAAGTCTTCAGTGTTTTTGCTGACAGACAGCATTTTGTCTTATGTCAACTCAAATTCAGCTCTAGCCTATTGAAAACTCAAGACTAAGATCCTATTGCTTAATTCCATCCATTCATTATCTTCCACTTGTTCCAAAGTCAGGTCGTGGGGGCAGCAGCTTGAGCAGGGAGGCCCAGACATCTCTTTCCACAGCCACCTCTTCCAGCTCTTGGGAGGATTCCAAGGTGTTCCCAGGCCAACTGAGAGACATATTCTCTCCAGTGTGTCCTGGGTCTTCCCTAGAGTCTCCTCCCAGTTGGACATGCCTGAACACCTCTCTAGGGAGGCGCTCAGGTGGCATCCTTACCTGATGCCCGAACCACCTCAACTGGCTCCTCTCGATGTGGAGAAACAGCGGTTCTACTCCAAGTCTTGCCCGGATAACTGAACTTCTCACCCTATCTCTTAGGAAGAGTCCAGCTACCCTGTGGAGGAAATTCCAAGATGGTGTAGTGGCTAGGGAATCAGACTTGGGATCCGAAGGACCCAGGTTCGAACCCCGGCCACGGCACACCTTGGGGTGTCTATGAGTGCACACCTATTTTCCCTAGCTCCCCGGGCGCTGACCACGGCTGCTCACTGCACCACCTGGTGGTGGTTGGGTTAAATGCAGAGACCAATTTCGTCTGTCAAGTATGGGAAACATACACAGATGACAAAAATGTGATATTTATTTATTTATTTATTAAATTCATTTCAACCACGTGTATCCCCAATGTCATTCTTTTGATCACTACCCAGAGTTTGTGACCATAGGTGAGGGTAGGAACGTAGACTGACCAGTAAAGCGAGAGCTTCTATTACAGCTCAGCTCACTCTTCACCACAAAGGACAGGCACAGAGTCCGCAATACTGCAGACGCTGCACAAATCCATCAATCTCACTCTCTATTCTTCCCTCACTCGTGAACAAAACCCCAAGATACTTGAACTCCTCCACTTGAGGCAGAACCTCACCCTCGACCTGAAGAGAGCAATCCACAGTTTTCCGGTTGAGGACCATGGCCTCAGATTTGGAGGTGCTGATTCTCGTCGCAGCCGCTTCACACTTGGCTGCGAACCTCTCCAGTGAGAGCTGAAGGTCACGGCATGATGACGCCAACAGGACCACATCATCTGCAAATAGCAGAGACAGAATCCTGCTACCACCGAACCGGAGTCCCTCCACCCCCTGGCTGCACTGAGAAATTATGTCCATAACAGTTATGAACAGAATCTGTGACAACCGGCAGCTCTGGTGGAGACCAACTCCACCCTGAAGAGATCTGACGTACTACTGTCACTTAATTACTTCTGTTATTTAATTCAGATTACAAAAACAAAAGTATTCAATTAAAATTCAGTGAGACTCACATCAATCAAACTTGGTTCTTACATAATTTATCATGTGTCATCAGCTGAAAATTGAGTCCGTAACTGCTCAAAAGTTGTGATTAATTTGGTAGTAACTTGTCTAACTCTCTTTAAATTAGATAAATACGGGTTTGAACCCTCTATAGAAGCAATGCACAAAGGACTTCATCTAGTCTGACTGCAAAGTTGGCATTCTGTCATTTGATGACCATGATGTTAGAACAATCCAAAGGCTGGATGCTCTCAGAGATATACCAAAGAAATAAATAAAACAAAAGCGGAAAGAAAACATAAACAAACACTGCAATATTTTGTATGTTCATTTTCGTTTGCTTATTATTCTGTATATCTGACTGCAAACATGTACAAGCACACGATCTATTGTGCAACTTTGGCATCTTATTACAATCAAATATTTTTTGCATGTTTAGTTTTCTTTTGCAAAATCTGGAAATAAGCCTCTTCCATCCATAAATCAGTAATTTGTCAGGGTTATTTCTGATTCAGCAGTCTACTTAGAACAAGCTGAATGTTCTGTTCTTTTCTTTCACAGTAAAAGGTTTCCACTTAATGGTCTACCCTCAAGATACTGTAATCTCATCGGCAGTTCCCCCCCCTCCCCTTTAAATAAATGCTGTATTTTACACCATGCTTAAACACTCCCCATAAATAATCAAGCTATTAAGCTTGATGCTCATTATTATTGCAAATAATTGAACAGTTCCTCCAGCCAGTCTTTAAATTTGAAACAAAACACCAAGTACTGTATGTTGTTGAGTGTTTTATGAGCCACCAAATGAACTGTGAAATGTGCTGCTCACAGAGGAAGCTAAATGGCTCACCAGCGTCTCTACTTTCTCCGCAAGCTGAAAAGGGCTGGAGCTTCAACCCCCATCATGAGCACCTTCTACAGAGGTGCCATAGAAAGTGTCCTGACCAGCTGCATCACTGTGTGGTTTGGTGCATGTACTGCATCCTGCCGCAAGAGCCTCCAGCGCATTGTGAGAGCAGCTGAGAAGATCGTGGGCACCTCCTTGCCCTCACTGCAGGACTTACACAGCAAACGCCTCACTCGGAAAGCCCACTGCATGGCAGGTGATCCCACACACCCACTACACAGCTGCTTCAGACTGCTGCCATCAGGGAGGAGACTGAGGAGTCTCCAGGCTCGAACCAGCAGACTGAGAGACAGCTCTGTTCATCAGGCAGTCAGAATGCTAAACACTCTGCCTGCTCTGCCTCCCCTCCCATTTGAACTGCCTTAACACTAAAACTTTCTCACATATTATCACTCAACACAAAGTTTTTAACACTAGACTCTGTGTCACCAAACGGGTTTTCACTAAACTCTCGGTCATGTGCTCATACAGTTTGCACTACTTCTCATACTTGCACTAATGTCTGTATTACATCACTGCCTATAATCATAATACTCTGTTTACATTCTCTGTTTACATTTATTAATACTGTTTACTTTTATTACTACTGCTTACATGTAATTACTACTGTTTACATTTATTTACACTACTCTAATATCTACACCACTGCTGGTACATATACAGTGTGCTCTGAACGGTCTTATTTAGGGATGCCCAATGTGCCTTACTGCATATGCCACTTTTTGCCTCTACAACAACATCAACTACTACCTCATACATATACTGTGTACATTGACTCATACGCTGCTTTGCCACTTTGCAAATGTCAATGCTAGAAACCTTTAGTTTATTTTAGTTATACTTTTTATACTCTTTTTTTATACCACTATGCAAAAAAAACTCAGGACAGTGTTAGTTTTACTATTTTATGCTTATGTCTATTATTATATGTTTCAGTGTTTCAATGTTTAGATGTTTACTGTTGCACCGAGGGACTGAGAGAAACGCAATTTCGGTCCTGTGTATGTCCTGCACTGTACATATTGCAGATCTGACAATAAAGTTGACTTTGACTTTGACTTTGACTTTGACTAAATTAGCTTCTAATTTCATAACTTGCTCAGGTACACATAAGATAACAGCCTCCAATTTAC
This sequence comes from Garcialebias charrua, assembly GCA_038048925.1. Classification (NCBI taxonomy): domain Eukaryota; kingdom Metazoa; phylum Chordata; class Actinopteri; order Cyprinodontiformes; family Rivulidae; genus Garcialebias; species Garcialebias charrua. The sequence continues at coordinate 4,867 of JBBPBX010022330.1, forward strand.
TGCTATACTTAGGTGACACACACATTAATTTCCTGCTTATGTGATGCTATCCTGGGCATTGAGAACTGCTATATGTGTACAGATTTAATCTTAAATTAGACAAGAAATGTAATCAAAGTCGGAAACTTATTATAAATGAATGAACTATGGATGTTTGAGGAAAATATGTCAAGAAAGTGTTGACCAGATCAAAAGACCTAATAATAATATCTAAGGGGCCAAGATGGTGTAGTGGCAGAGAATCGGACTTGTTATCCGAAGGACCCAGGTTCGAACCCTGGCCACGGCACACCTTGGGGTGTCTATGAGTGCACATCTATTTCCCCAGCTCCCTGAGTGCGACAACGCTGCTCACTGCACCACCTGGTGGTGGTTGGGTTAAATGCAGAAGACCAATTTCGTCTGTCAAGTCGTCTGTCAAGTATGGGAACATACACAGATGACAAATGTGACAAATTATTATTATTATTAATTACTTTGTACATAATTTAATACATAAATTCTAAAAAAAAAAAGAAAAGAAAACTAAAGAAAGCTCAAAAATAAATTACAGCCTTAACTAAGAGCAGAATGTTAGCTTTTATACCACCAAAAATGTTCACGAGATTGGAAATGTCAAAAATGATTTTGTAACACTGTAACATATCACAGTACCAAAGCTCTCTTAGAAACAGCGACCTACTTATGCCATTGAGTGTTTATCAACTTTTTCTTTTCAGACATTGTAAAAAGATGAATCGCAAAATTCTGCACTGACTATTTTGCAGGACAAATGTGTCACTACCACATGGACTTTTTAATGTAATACCTTTCAGTGCAATCCATTGTTAATCAGAAAGTCAATGTAAAAAAATAAATAAACTTCTATTCCGATATACATTTGCACGTTCAGGAATTTCACCCCAAAACATTTTACTTTCTTTGTCATCTATTCTATCTTTGTCTCACCTACAGCTGCTTCCCATGATTTGGTGATTCAGTCCTTCTCGATGCTTAGTTTCTAACTTCTGGGTGTGGTGTTCTCCAGTCCTGTGATCCCTGATGCCACGGTGCCTTTCCTCCCACTGGCCAAGATTTATTTTTTATTTTTTCCTTTATAGATGGCCTCCCTTCTCACCTCACAGCCATCCTTTTCACACCAATATTTTTTTTTAATAGAAAGAAAGGAAAAGACCATAAAGCAAAAATCAAAAAAGAGCACAAGGCAAATACACCCACATATATATAAACATACATACATTCATATTCAGACATATAACCATCTACATTTCTACATACGATACCTGCGTGTGTATCCCTGCATCTATAAGTGTGTGGTTGTAAGCATGCATAAATGAATAAGGCTTCTCTAATAGAACATTCAATAGTGACAAAGCATCAGAGATCCGCCCCCCAAGACCCGAGGTAGACAAATGGGGGTACCTGAGCCCAAGACCCCAAGAAGGACACTGAGCTCAGAGCCCCCAGGGACACCCGAACAGGACGAACCACTCACCCATCCCCCAGATCCGACCATAGGGGAGAACCGGGAGGGCCCTACCAGCAACCACATACAATGGCCCCAGGGGCCAACAGCGACAAACTCACAGGACCCCACCGGAGCCCGCCACACTGACGTAGCCCCAGGCCCAGGCGCCCAGGCCCGGGCACCAGGGACGCCCACCCCTCAGGCCCAGACCCGATAGGACCAGAGGACCCCAGCCCCACCAGGCAGCCACCAGGCCGGGCCAACATACGCCCAAGTGCCCAACCCCCGATGCCGAGGGCCCCAAGCGCGCCGGCAGGCAAGGGCATACCCCGCCAGGGGGCCACGTGGTAGGAGCACGACACCAAGTAGCCTCAGATGTAAGAGGGGGCAGCCTAAGTCCAGCCTGACAACTAAACATTCATATTCATGAGCCCCCTTCTATTCACCCTGCTAACACACGACTGCACACCATCATACAGCTCCAACCACTTCATCAAGTTTGCGGATGACACAACAGTGGTAGGTCTCATCAGCAACAACGATGAGACGGACTACAGGAACGAGGTGAGCCGCCTGGCCTTGTGGTGCGGACACAACAATCTCACTCTCAACGTGGAGAAGACAAAGGAGATTGTTGTGGACTTCAGGAAGAGGGATGCCCAACATGCCCCTCTGACCATCAACAGCACCGCAGTGGAGAGAGTGGACAGCACCAAGTTCCTGGGAGTGCACGTCTCAGAGGACCTGTCCTGGAGCAGGAACACTGCATCACTGGCCAAGAAGGCTCACCAGCGCCTCTACTTTCTCCGCAAGCTTCAACCCCCATCATGTGCACCTTCTACAGGGGTGCCATAGAAAGTGTCCTGACAAGCTGCATCACTAGCCGTGTTTCCATCAAGGTTTCTAGCTGCGCAATTTGAAATAGCGCAGCAGAAAAGCTTAATGGAAACGGCAAATTGCGAGGTTACTTCCTGAATTACGCTAAAAAGTTTATACGCTCGCTTGAGGTGGTTTTTGGGATCTTCGCAACCGAGCAGATGCGCTAAACGACAGATGGAAACACATTTTCCGACTCATTTCTGACGTAGCGAACATTCACGTCACGTGACGTTCAGCTGTTTCCGCTCCGGACAACATGTAACATCGCTAAAACTAGTTGGCATGACAGAATAAATACAACTTGCCCGATAGCAACACGTACCTGAAATATTCTCTCCATTTTGACGAGATGTGTGGCCGGGTTCTGTTTTCAACCGCTACTTCCTGTTTACTGTAGACATGCGCAGTGCTGACGTCTGACGTAATGACGCTGACGTCTGACGTAATGACGCTGACGTCTGACGTAATGACGCTGTGCGCGGCTTGGAAGAAGCGCTTCAAGCCAGTAGATGGAAACACTTCTGATCTGCATTAATTTGTATTTACATATTTGCGAGGTAGCTCAAAATTCGAAATGAAAATGGATGGAAACACAGCTACAGTGTGGTTTGGTGCATGTACTGCATCCTGCCGCAAGAGCCTCCAGCGCATCGTGAGAGCAGCTGAGAAGATCGTCGGCACCTCCTTGCCCTCACTGCAGGACTTACACAGCAACCGCCTCACTCGGAAAGCCCTCTGCATGGCAGGTGATCCCACACACCCACTACACAGCCGCTTTAGACTGCTGCCATCAGGGAGGAGACTGAGGAGTCTCCAGGCTCGAACCAGCAGACTGAGAGACAGCTCTGTTCATCAGGCAGTCAGGATGCTAAACACTCTGCCTGCTCTGCCTCCCCTCCCATTTGAACTGCCTTAACACAAAAAACTTTCTCACACATTACCACACAACACAAATATTTTAACACTGGACTCTGTGTCATCAATAATAATAATAATAATAATAATGAATTCAATTTATAACACACTTTTCATTAATGAAAATCTCAAAGTGCTACAAGGTGCAACAGAATTAAATGTCAATAAAACAAATAATAAAACAATTAAAATCAATAACAGTATCAGCTAAGATCAAAAGTGGAATCATGAGGAGGTAGAGTATGCTCGGTTGAAAAGAAAGGTCTTCAAGCCGCTCTGATGGTGGATCCAGACCGAACGCGTTTTCAACTGCAGGAGCGTCCGGTTTACATGCAAAGTCAATGGGGGACGCGCCTCCAGGCGCGTCTTGGCGTCGGGCGTCACGTCACGTGCGTGTTGAGCGTGCTGGAAAGCGTTTTTTCGTGCACGTGAACCCGCGTCAGCCTCCAAAGCACGCCTCCAACATGCTGAAGATTTTGCCGTTCAACGCTTTGTCAACCAATCAGGGAGAGTCAGGCAGGAGAGAGAGGGGAGTCAGCTATGTGACGCGATAACGAGGGGACGGCTGTTGCGCAACTGTGTGACGTATTGTTTGTGGGACACAGAAAAAACCCGCGGAGTCATGGACTATGGAAGAGAAACTCATTGTAGCTGTGTGTTCGCGACAAGTCCTTCACGACCAGTCAAGTCTGCTCTACAGAGACAGAAATAAAAAGCTCCTCGCCTGGCGGAGTGCAGTGAGGACTCGGTATACCGGTAAGCTCCTCCCACACACCCCGCAGCAGTTTCGCGTTCCTGTCTGGACACCAAGTGCGTCCACTTGCGTGCGTGAGGAGCTTTTTGGAAGTTGAAACGCTGTTCGGTCTGGATGTACCATTAAAGTCAACCACAGACTGTGGGGCTCTCAGACAGTCAGGAAGAGAGTTCCACAGGCGGGGGGCAGCCACACTGAAAGCCCGGTCTCCCATGGTCCTTAATTTGGTTCTCGGAATGTGAAGGAGATTACTGTTCTGTGACCGCAGCGAACGGGTGGATGAGTATGGAATAAGAATATCCTTCAGATAATCTGGTGAAGTTCCGTGTAAGCATTGATGTGTAATGAGAGCAGTTTTGTACTGAATTCTGTAGGTGACAGGAAGCCAATGAAGGTTATCAAACGGGTTATTCACTAAACTCTCGGTCATGTGCTCATTCAGTTTGCACTACTTCTCATATTTGCACTAATGTTTGTATTACATCACTGCCTATAGTCATACTACTGTTTACATTCACTGTTTACATACTACTGTTTACATTCACTGTTTACATTTATTAATACTGTTTACATTTATTACTACTGTTTACATTTATTACTACTGTTTACATTTACACTACTTTTATATCTACACTACTGCTGATACATATACAGTATTCTCTGACCAGCCTTATTTAAGGATGCCCAATGTGCCTTACTGCATATGCCACTTTTGCCTCTATACCAACATCAACTACTACCTCATACATATACTGTGTACATTAACTCATATGCTGCTTTGCCACTCTTTGCAAATGTCAATGCTAGAACCTTCAGTTTATTTTATAGATATACTTTTTATACTTTTTTTATACTACTATGCAAAAACTCAGGACAGTATTACACTTTTATTATTTCATTTTATGCTTATGTTCATTAAATGTTTAGTGTTTTAGTGTTGGTGTAAATTTTCATACTTTTATACTACTATGCAAAAACTCAGGACAGTGTTACACTTTTACTATTTTATGCTTATGTTTATTAAATGTTTCAGTGTTTTAGTGTTTAAATGGTTACTGTTGCACCGAGGGACTGAGAGAAACGCAATTTCAATCCTGTGTATGTCCTGTACATATTGCAGTTCTGACAATAAAGTTGACTTTGACTTGACTTTGATATACAGACACACTCACTTAGACCCACCCTCATCCTCACCCTCACTCACACAAATACAAACAATAACGACACGTTCCATTCATAATCCCGATGCACACTCTACACCCCCCAGGTCCAAAACATTTACCTGCCCCCTACATGGGGCAGCCCACACCCAAACCCAGGAAGAAGGCCCATTCATTCTGGGGTGGAGAGTAGCCGACATCCAAGATTCGGCCCAACCCGCGCCCTGCTGCCAGGACAGGACACTGGCCAAGATTGACCTCATCTGATAGTCCCTAATTACACTTGTTTGCTTCCTAATCTCCATAAACACACACTCCAGGAAGCAGCTTGCTGTTGTAAACCAACACTGTGGTTTTAATGACTTAACGTCAAATTTTCTGTGTTTTTGAAGGATCAGCTGAGGAGTGTATAGCAGCTCAGCAGGGAAATCTGTGACACAGCCCGTCATTAACTTGTCTGTGATACTCAGCTCAATGGTTTTAGGGTCTGCTGGCAAAGATCCAAACTTGTTTTCAAATCTTCAATGATGCCCTAAGCTAAAGCCATGATCCATGTTCAAACGGGCAGCTTTAAATCCAGTTTTCTGGCAGACGTCTTTGACCTTAGAGTTTATGGTTGGCTTGCAAATAAGAGCTGAGAGATGGACTCCTCCTTGTAATGAACAGAAAGCATCCAGTCAGTGACATGCCAATCCACAGTTTGATTTAGTATACAATTTTTAATATTAAGAATAAAAAAAGAACAAAGGGCGTGGCTCAACTGGTAGAGCTGCTGCCTCTCAGCGAGCAGGTCCCTGGTTCAAATCTCGGTCCAGCATCCTTTCTGGGTGGAGTTTGCATGTTCTCTCCATGCATGCGTAGGTTTTCTCCAGGTATTCCAGTTTCCTCCCACAGTCCAAAAACATGCATGATAGGCTGATTGGTAAATCTAAATTGTCCCTAGGTGTGGGTGAGAGCGTGAATGGTTGTTTGTCTCTATGTGGCCCTGTGATAGACTTGCGACCTGATGTTACAGTGACCATTTGCCATGGCTGTAATCTGTCAGACAAAATAAACCAGCAACGTTTTAGGTTCATTTGGCTTTTAGTCCACTTCAGCCACACAGTGATCGTCATCAAATAAACAAATAGTGCTTTTTAAAGTATGTGTGTTTATTTGTACAATTATTACCTTCTACAGCTGAAACATTTTGTTTAGAAGAACCCATATGGTACAGTACTGTCACTACCATGCTTTATGGTAGGAATATTAATAATAATATTAATAATAATAATGTGTTATATGTTGTCATCATTGTATGTTCCCATACAATGGTGTTTCTGGCTATCTACATTTGACCCATCTGCTCCCGAGTGGTGCGGTGGGCGGCTGTTGGGGGTGCCCTGGAGGTGATTGGGGATGGCGTGTGCTGCTCAGAGACACCATGGGATGTGCAATGACTGGAGATGGAGCCTGGGACTTTTGGGTCCCGAGTCAGCTGCCCTGCCTCTACCCCATATTGGCCCCCTTGACAAATTTCCCCTAGGGGACAACAAAGTATACTGTATTCTATTCTATTCTATTCTAAAACTACCTTAAAGCTTAAGTATGTAACTTATTTTTTAAACATATTTCTTCACTCTGCCACTATTTTATGATAGATTGATGTTTGACTGGTAATCTCTGAAAAAAACTATAGTCCTCTGGCGTCTCCCGGTGGTAATAAAAGCATTTATAAAAACCAAAGCGCCCCGCGGTTAACCAGCCAATAAAAACAGAGTTTATAACCAGCCAATAAAAACAGAGCTTCTAACTTCTCACGCTCCTAACCCAGCCCCACGCCCCCGCCTGCGAGCCCGCAGCGGCTGCGCAGGTTCTCGTTGAAATAATTGCAAAGCGATGCAGGACTGTTTTATATGTGACACAAATGTATTAAATTCCCCTTCTTCATCCCTTATCTGGACTATTCTTTTGTTTTTTTGCCAAAAGTCAAGTGATCGCTCCCTCCTCCTCCTCTCCTCTCCCTCCGCTGAGTGCATTGAATGAGGAAATGACTGAGGTTGTCACGAGCGAATTAAACTCAGGTTTTACGTGGCTGCTCCAGTCCCTGCAGATTTTCTGGTGTTCTGGAGTGCTGGACCAGCGCTCCATGGTTTTATTTTATTTTTTTAGAACGTTTTATTAACATATAAACACAGAATATGCAGCGGCTCCGACAGGAGCTGACAGCGGAGGTGGAGCTGATCTGAAGTTCAGCAGACCACGGGGGGAGCAGCCATATATGGCTCTGAGAGGGAGGGAGCAGAATGCTTTCCCTGTTCAAAATTTTTCTAAGTGTTTTGGTCATACAGAAACTGCAGATAGCAGCTTTAACAATAAGGATTGCCACAAATTTAGATTTTTGCTCAAAACAGTAACTCCCTGATTTATGAGCTAATTACTTTTTGTCTGGTTATTTTGGTTTTTCCTTCAAAACCTGCCTAAACTCAATAAGGCATAGTGCATCAAAACATTATCTAATTCTTTAATTAATCTAATTGGCCTTGTTGCTGTTTTGTGCTTTATAAATAAAGAGGCATGGTATGGTATACCTAAACAAAATAGGTTTGTTACCTTCAAGTAGGGCAATAAGCAAGAGAAAACAAACATACTAATACCATACCAGTACAAAATAGATACTACAGTATCATTCCTCTGTTCATAGTTTGTTATTGAAGCAGAGTAGCAAACACTTACTTAGTCTACCTTTGACTTGCAAAACCTTTCCTGGAACCAAGGAAGACCTGCCCTGGATGTTACCTTATTAAAAGTAATTTCTTCCAACCTTGCCGGCATGCCAGGTGTTCAAGCCACCACACCCACTCAGCATTCTACAAACACTGCCATCTAGTGTTAAAATACTAATATGACAAAATGAAGAACATTTCTAACTCAGGGTGTTTTCACACCTGATAGTTCGGTAGACTTGGTTGTATTGGGGACCAAAATTTGGAACATTTGTTTACATTTCAGCTGGTGCGGTTTGCATTCACTGCACTGAGTCAATCGAGCCAACCTGTTCCCCCGCTCGCCTGTGGTGGCGCTGTACCAAGAACTACTGAAGGAAACAACATAAAAACCTCTGAAGAAGACACTTCTTCTTCTTCTTCTTCTGGAAATAAAAACAAAAACGGAGAGGCGTCAAATTTTTGTGGTTTTACGATTTCTGTTTTTTCATTTTTCAACAATGGACTCAGCATGAGTAGAAGATGAGGCAGAAGACCATGGAGAATATTGTTTTTTTACACAAGGCGGCTGAGACGTCTCTGTATGAGGTAAGAGAAATGTTTGCCCTGCGCTGTAGACCACTTCCTGCTTTTGGAGCGGTTACCGGTCCACTTGCATTCACACTGCATTCCATTCTCGAAGTCGACGTGATGTCACGCATCACGTGATTTCAACATCAGGTTGCGTTGTGGGGGTAAACTGCGGTTCAGACCATTGGAATTCGTTTTGTTCAGAGGCTCTGGTTTTGTTTGCTAGTAAAGTCGAATCGAATATTTTTGTGTAGCACACATCTTTGGAAGGATGTCTTATGAATACGAAGACAGTTTACTACCAGAGATGCGCGACAGCGGGACAGTATGAAACTGAAACTGTCTGGACTCCAAAAATGTCCGTATAAACTACCGGTTGATATGTGGGTAAATAATAATAATATATACAGTATTTGTACCTCTTTATTTTATCTTTTTTAATGTTCTGATTTATTTGCACAACGGGAGCTGCAAAATTATTTTATTGTTCATTATCTAACAGCAGTTAAGACTTATAAACACACATGGTTAACTTGCAAACACTGTGGTTATGTGCAATAAGGTTATGTGCAATAATGGCCACCTGACTTTTTGATATGGCTGATACTGTTGTTTTTACTGTATTTTTTATCTATTTTTATTCAATTTTTACCTCTGTATTTTATCTTTCTTAATGTTCTGATGTATTTGCACAACGGGAGCTGCAAAATTATGTCGTTCATTGTCTGTGGACCGCACAATGAAAGACTGCAGTGTATTTTTCAGTGCAACAATAACAATAAAAATTGTTTTCTCTAATTGTTGGTTCTTTATCATCTTGTTTGTTAGCTGTTGTATACAAGCAAAAGTTAATTAAGTCTCACAGTGTTGCAGAACAAGTATGTTTGTCAAAGTCTGAAGCAAAGACGCACATTCAATACTGTTAATGACACCTATACTTTAAGCTTGTTTAAACTTCATGTCAGTGGTAGAACTAATATTTTTAAAAGTTTTTCATACTGAAACTGAATATGCAAAAATGTTCACATAAAAAAGGAAAACAGCACAACATAAATGATGGTTTCGTCCTATTTTTAATGTTTATTACTCATTGTATTAAAGACAGACAATTTTTTTTTCATAATTTGTATCCTATCTAAGCATTTCAGTTTTAAAACAGCTCTTTCACATGCCACCGAAAATACAAATCAAATCAAAGGATTGCAGAAGAATAAAAAATATTATGACACTATTTTCAGAAAGTATTACTTTCTACAATAATTATCAAATAAACAAACTAAAATTTGAACTTTACAAATGAAACACTATCATACCATATATACAACTGTAGGCTCAATTGGTCAATATTTTTAAAACAAAGCCAACAGGTTAACTGCATGCAGCAGTACTATTGTCTAAAAACAATCCCCTGTCCCAGGTTTGTCAGTGATGCACAAACAGTCAGAATTTTGTCACAGCTTGACAGTGGGCAATCCATACTTTCGTCTTTGCAACTCTGTATGCAGCGAACAGGTAAAGAACCTTTCAGGATACCAAAACGGTTCTTCATCAGTCCAATCACTCGCTCCACATGTATCCTGACAGGAACCTTCAGAGGAGCAGGAACCTTCAGAGGAGCAGGAACCTTCAGAGGAGCAGGAACCTTCAGAGGAGCAGGAACCTTCAGAGGAGCAGGAACCTTCAGAGGAGCAGGAACCTTCAGAGGAGCAGGAACCTTCAGAGGAGCAGGAACCTTCAGAGGAGCAGGAACCTTCAGAGGAGCAGGAACCTTCAGAGGAGCAGGAACCTTCAGAGGAGCAGGAACCTTCAGAGGAGCAGGAACCTTCAGAGGAGCAGGAACCTTCAGAGGAGCAGGAACCTTCAGAGGAGCAGGAACCTGAGGAGGAGCAGGAACCTGAGGAGGAGCAGGAACCTGAGGAGGAGCAGGAACCTGAGGAGGAGCAGGAACCTGAGGAGGAGCAGGAACCTTCAGTGGAGCAGGAGAGATGAAATTTTTCGTGAAACTTCAACTTCTTTTGCAGACAGTTGTGTTTTGCCCCTAGTAAATGCTGGTGTCAGGAGCTCTGCGCTGCACAGTGTGGCAAAGTCAATCAATGAATTGTTGACATGCGTGTCATCTTCCGACGGCTGTTGTGAAGCCAAATGATGTGTTGGGGATGCTGTGGATCTCTCTGGCATGGAAAGCTTTCTTCGTGCTTTGGGCGTTACTGCTATTGGAAAAAGAGGAGAAATATTTTAATCATGTTAGCAGTAACACACAGTACTTTAATATTTCTGACACACACATGAACACAATATTAGAACTTTCTTTGTTTTAGGTTTCAGGTTTTCCTCACTGTTTAGGTTATCTGTTATGAAGATATATATATTAAGTTACGTATTCCCTTAGTAAATTAAATCATTACATACCTGGTTTCTTGGCCCTCCGAGCAGCTCTTTCATATCGTGCAACCTTTAGGGAAGGTTTGTTAGCTGCAACTTCAACTGACTCTGGGCGCTGAGGGAAGATGGATGGAACATAGTCTGGATGGGACTGGACATTTACTTTCCGTCCTAAAGATAACAAAGACTAGAATTACAACAGTCTCAGAAAAGGTGTATTTTTACGTATTTGACTCAACACTGGCCAGGCAAGTGCATGGCCTACTGATGTTTAATCAATTACAGTGCTAACAACTGTTATAAATTACCTCTATTTTCTTTTTTATGTTTCTAAAAGCAATACTAATACGTACCGGTAATAAAATGTGCCGAACACACATACGTGTGCTTGCTTCGTGGTGATCAAAGCTTTGCAGGATTTACAGATCCATCTGGTTTTTGGATGCCTCTGTTGACTGCAGCTTTCAATTTCTCCCTTCTCGCTCCTGATGTAGGAAAAATGAAGTAGTTTCTATCGGGATGTTTTTTTATGTGCGAAATGCAGTCCTTAACGCAGCAACTTTTCACCATTTTACCAATTTCACCCGCCGAAGCACTCGTTTGTTTGCCCCAAAACAAAGATGTCTGCCAACAGTCACGTGACAAAGTACCCGGCTGTTCGACTTCGAGAATAGGCGTCGCAACTATTATAAGTGAAGGGGAAATGTCCCCTCCCCACATTAAAAACAATGTTCATTTGGACCCCCCCCCCCCCCACACACACACACACTGTTACTATGAAATATTAGTTCAATCAGCGCCGTTTCTTTCTTGGTGAACAAATCCATTCCACTTGATTAATAGAAGAATACTCAACCCACTAAAACTCCACTCCAGGTTTTCCTGGTTACCTCCAACTCTAAACACAGCAGCATTGTTTCTGTGCGTCTCCTTCTGCCTCGGTAGAAAACGTGCACAGGTGGAGGAGATGGAGACACCTTTGTGTTGATCGCTCGCCAGTTTAGCGAGCTTAGTGCTGGCAGTTGTTGACCGGGGGGTTGATCATAAACATATATACATGGTTAGGAGGATGCTTGAGAGGAACGCTACGTAGCATCTTAGCTTAGCAGTAACTGTGACACTGTAAGACGTTGCAGGTGTAAGAGGCGCTGTGTGTTACGGTGCATTAAGTTGAAATGTCTTTAAACCCCCACACCTTATTGTCCTCGGGCTTCGTGAGAAACATGAGAAGTGTTGAACACAAGTAAAAAAGTCTGGTGATGATGTTTTTTTATTTCTCTATAAACACAAACAGTGCTGACCTGACACTCTGTACCGGCATTAAAGTGTATTGAAGTTAAAATGTCTTTAAAACCCACAGCTGAATTTACACTAATTTAGTGAGAAACATGCTTTAAACGTGTGGAATGAAAGGAAATCTGGGTGAAATGCTGCTATTTTTACACTAGTGTACACTTTTTGAGCGCGTGCACACACGCACGCGCACACACACACCTACACACATCAGTGTGTCCCCCCCACATTACGAATGCTTCTGACGCCCTTGCTGCATTCGAACCACGAAAGAGTTTGCTTCAACCAAACCGAGACCTACTATAGGAATTTAGGCAGACCTGAGTTCGCTTTTTTGGTCTGTATCAGAGTTCGATTGTGCATTCACACATCCCCAAACGAACTGGACTTTCTAGGCAAATGGACTAGAGTTAGATTAAAGTGGACTAAACAGAGCTTGTGTGAATGCACCCTTAGTTTAGTGTACATTAAAGTGCCAAGAGTTTAAAATTTCATAAAACCATTATATTTATTAGCAATACAGGTAACCCCCGACCTACGACCCCATCGACCTGCGAACCACGGGACTTACGAACATATCATATTTAATAAAAATATGAATTAAAAAAAAAAAAAAAAAATTTTTTTTTTTTTTTTTTTTTGTGTTTAAATGTTCTTAATTTCATGTGTACATCACTTTGTTGCAGCTCTGGTTGTTTTAAAGGCTTTATAAATAATAATTATGATAAAAAAGATCATTTCTGATCATTTTTGAGCAATTTTTGAGCAATTTTGGGAAACAGGAAGTAGGTCTTCAGTTTACACGGTCACAAATTAATGTAGAACACCGGACGCTATTTAAGGTTCAGTCACTGGGGTCTCCGGTCACAAATTAATGTAGAACACCGGCGGACGCCATCTTAGGTTAGCTGCCGAGAGCTGGACGAAGACTGGTGACCAGGATGGCTTCATATGGATTAATTACTAGCTGGAAACGTCTCTGTGAACTTTGTGGATGTCTCAAGTAGCAGCGGATTTATCGCCGATCGTGCCAGGCCGCCGTGCGAACACCTCCGGCCGGCCTGGCTACACCTCCGGCCTGGCTAGCTCCAGAGCTAACACTGGAGCTAACACGGGAGCCGGCCTTTTGAACACTGGTGACCAGGATCGCATCATGTGGATTAATTACTAGCTGGAATAGCTCTGTGGACGTCTCAGGCTGGAGCAGCGGCTGGAGCAGCAGAAGCTGCAGATTGATCGCGCCGCCGCTCCAACACTAGCTCATGGCTTGGCTAGCAGAAGCTAGCCAGCTAGCTAACACAGGCCTGGAGCAGCTGCGGTGGCGCGCTGCTCGGCCCGACAACAATCAACGCATGGCAACCTAAGATGTCGGCTTTGACCATCTCAAAGTAAGAAAATATATTTTTATTTATTCTGTAAATGTGAATAGCAATGTTTAACATTACAGTACACTACTTTACATGCTTAAATGTGTGCGCGCGCTCCGTTAGCATGATAAATAAAGGTTGAATGAATGAATGAATGAATAATTTTTTTTTTTAAATATAATTTTCACCCCCTACCTACGAACGGATCGAGCTGCGAACCGTTCTTAGGTCCCGATCTCGTTCGTAACACGGGGGTTCCCTGTACTTACATAAATATTCACACATATGTGTCACCATAATGTGAGCTTACTAAATACATTTAGTATTGTTGCTTTAAACATTTTACACAATACTCTAGAAACTTATGCTGAAATATTTTTAATCATGAAACTTCCATATTTATTGTCTCTGTGAGAAGACAGGCAAAGTAAGCATTTCCTGGTGTAAGGCACAAGCACCCATTCTACTGCACTTCTAAGTTCTAACAAAAATGGTTTCTTGATTGATTTTCTAGTTGTCTGCAGAATTTACTTTACCGTCATTGTTGGGTTATTGTCATGGCGTGTGGTGTTGATTGTAAGACCTCATAAATGCAGGTGTGTGCCATTTTTTACAGTCTGTCTACAGTACTTGATTCAAATCCACCTCTGGACACATCTGAGTGCTAGTAAAAAAATAATAAAAAAATAAAATCACAGGATGCAGGTGACTACAGCTGTCTTGTGCCAACCAAAAAGAATAAAAATGTGTCAGTGAATGAGACATGACAGTTCTTAATTTGTAATAGAAATGCTTTTAAAAGCAGGTTTGCACCGTTCATATTTATACATATTATATTATATACATATTTATATAAAGGATGGTAAATAAAGCAATATAAATTTATATTTATTTACACTTTTATTATTTCATTTTATGCTTATGTTCATTGGGTGTTTGGTGTTTTAGGGGTGTTTGGTGTTTCAGTGTTGGTGTAAATTTTCATACTTTTATACTATTATGAAAAAACTCAGGACAGTGTTACACTTTTACTATTTTATGCTTATGTTTATTAAATGTTTTAGTGTTTAGTGTTTAGATGGTTACTGTTGCACCGAGGGACTGAGAGAAACGCAATTTTGGTCCTGTGTATGTCCTGTACATATTGCAGTTCTGACAATAAAGTTGACTTTGACTTGACTTTGACTTTATTTAGGATCAGAATAATGGTTCTGTGATATGGGTGTAAGATAAGCCCATTGGCCTCCATCGCGGAACAAAAAGGGGCCCATCCGTGCATGTTGTGAGAGCGATAACTCAAAGAATTAGGGAGGTACCAACTTGCATTTGGTTCTGTGGGTGCATCTAGACATAAGAAATATTATTTTGGAAAATCTGACATTACGCAAATGGTAAAATCATTCCACTCTCGTGGAAATGCAACACAGGGTGAGCTAACCTCAGACACACAAACAAAGATAACTGTAATGGTAACTGTAACAGCATTACCTGAGAGATTTAGTGAGGTATTTCTGTCTTATCAACCAACATTAAGGCAAAAGAGACTGGCAAAAAAACAAAAATGTAATTCAAAGCTACTAATAACTTAAAATACAGTAGTTACTGCGGTAGATGTTTTCATGCTGCAGCGCTACACATGACATGAATTTATAGTGAAAATCAGTATGTATTGAGTGTAAATTTTACATTACAAAATTTTTTAAACACTGTGAAAAATTGGTGTAATGTTCAGAGGTGTCAAGTAACGAAGTATAAATACTTTGTTACTTTACTTAAGTACAAATTTTAGTTATCTATACTTTAGTAAAGTAATTATTTTTCAGCCTACTTTATACTTCTACTTCTTACATTTTCACGCAATTACTGGTACTTTCTACTCCTTACTTTTTAAAAATAGCCTCGTTACTTTTCTTTCATTTTGCCGTTTTTTTTTGTAGAATATAGATATTCACGCAGGACTTTCCAAAAATTGAACATAAATATCCGATCAGCAGCCGTCGTCACTCACCAGTGTTGCCAGATTGGGCGGTTCACCGCGATTTTCCTTCTCACTTTTGCGGGTAAAGAGTGCTTTGGGTGGGTGGGACTCTATCTGGCAACACCGGTCACGCCGGTGTTTACGCGTGTGCCTTTACATCCGGGGCAGCGTCGGCAGCGCCGGGACCCTCCATGTCAATGTAGAAGCGTCTGCGGCACCGGGACCCTCCATCAGTAGTTGGGGCGTCTTCTATAGCAACTTCATCCGGCGAAGCCATGCTGTCCGTGACGCTGACTTGCTAGGGGCTCTGCTAGCGCTAGCATTAGCGTCTCGCGAGACAACGTTACCTCTCAACGAGAGATATCGCGGGAGTTTAATATCGCGAGATCTCGTACAACGAGATCTCGTTACATGCCTAATATTGAGGTAAGCTGAAAGTTTTTTTTTTTAAATCAGTCAGTTGATTACTGACTTCTAGTGACCTAGTAACATACTAATGTTGTATAATGTTTTCTATGGTTAGGAGGTACTAGCCATGGAACTAGCTACATGCTCTGGGTTTGCTTGCTAACATTGTTTCTCTTTTTTATTCAGATTTAAAACATATTTTCTTTCTGTCAGAGTTTTCACTGAACTTAACAAAGTTTTACTTCATAGACTACGTTCACACTGCAGGCAAATGCTCAATAATACCCCTATACATGATATTCGGTAATAAAAAGAAAACTGTTGATGTTCCACTCAAAATTGAGGATGTTGAGATTTGTAGAGTGAGTGAGGTGAAGTTTTTGGGTGTTATCATTGATGACAAACTGACATGGAAACAACACATAAATTCTGTAAGAATAAAAATAGCTAAATCGATTGCAGTACTGTACAAAGTCAGAGACCTATTGAATGATAAAGCTCTGTATTTGTTGTATAACACAATCATTGTTCCACACTTAATCTATTGTATTGATGTTTGGGGGAATGCGTGTAAAACAATCACAAAACCTATTTTTGTATTACAGAAAAGAGCCGTAAGAATTATCACTAGAAAGCATTACCGTCATCCATCAAGTACATTATTTTATCAACTAAAGTTATTGAAGTTCCATGATTTGGTAGACTATAATATTTTATCAGTTATGTATAGAGCTCAAAATAATACATTACCTTTAAATATCCAAATGCACTTTGTTAAAAGACAAAGTTGTTATAATCTTAAGGGGACAGAGTTGTTTGTAAAACCACAATTCAGAACCAGTTTGAAGGGACGTTCTACCTCAATTCAGGGAATTAGATTATGGAATGGCTTGGAGAATGTAGTTAAAAATGCCAAGTCAATGTTTACATTTAAAAAATTGATCAAAACAAATGTGTTAAAAAAATATATGAAATAGCGTAATGTGTATTGTATTAGTTAGAAAATTAGAAAGAGTTAGTCATTTTGTACTGTTGGCTGAAGATTATTATTGTTTAATCTGATTGTTGGAAAAAGTTGGTTGAAGATTATTATTGTTTACATGGTTGATTATTGTTGTTTAATCTGATTGTTGGAAGTAAGGGGCAGATATAATAAGATTTATTCTTCTTTCTGCTACCTTTCATTTTTTTACATTTTGTACACAATCATTTATGAGATTGTCTTGTATTGTTTCTTTTGTAAAAAAATGAACAAATTTAATAAACATAAACATACAGTATGGTTATTTTAATATATTTAAATTTGCATTTAAATGTGTCTATTTTCAATGGGCATATATGCAGTTAAGACAGGTAGCTTAGTGCACCCCTAGTTTTTCAACATTAACAATATAATATAATCTAGTCTAAAAAAATGATTTTTGTGGGGGAGGTGGGGTTGTATACAATAGTATGTGTGGTGCGGCCTAAGCATTTGTCTTTGTTGTTGCTTTTTCTTACGCTACTTTTACTTTTATACTTTTAAGTAGTTTTGAAACCAGTACTTTTTTACTTTTACTTGAGTAAAAAGCTAGAGTTGATACTTCTACTTCTACAGAAGTAATTTTAAATCCCAGTATCTATACTTCTACTTGAGTAATGAATGTGAATACTTTTGACACCACTGGTAATGTTAATAGATCATAACAAACAAAGACTAAATGTGTGTACTGTAACCTAAAGTTGCATCATATTTCTACATATAAAGCACACAAAACAAAGCACAACTAGCATTAACCTTTAATTTAACCATGTGATTATGACAAAAAAAATGGAGGATTTGCCTGCAGTTACATTCGTACAGACGAACATGTGGTAGTTCCCATTTATCACTGTCATAGTCAGCAGCTCATGAGTTCTGCCTCTGGCCTTTATCCATCTTTTATATATTTCTAAACTCTGTTTAAGTTTTGGAAAGGGAATAAAATGTATTCCACCCTCTAAATGTTCAGGTTAATGCTGTCTGAAAAGCATGATCCCCACTGACAATGTTTAAACATTTTTTCTGATGCTTTTAAATGAAATTTCTATGACCGCAAAGCGTTCATAATGCAAAACCCCGACAATGTTGTTGGAGGAAAAGGGGGTGGAGCTCTTGCAGGTAAGGGGCTTTTAACTTAGGAACAAATTGTGATCGCTGACTGGCCAGTTGCCTGTCCAGTCTACTGGACTGACTGACCGATGGCATCATGACAAAATATCCACACTACTGACTGACACCATTACATACTGTAGGACCTTGAAGAAGGACCCAATCAGCACATACAAAAAGAAGATCACAGCCAATACAAGGCAATCTTTATCTTTCTTGTGGTTATTTTTTGCAGTTCTTGCCACTTTTCGCACTAGATATGTTTAGAAGAAAAAGATCTTTGTGCTGTGACTTAGACACAGAAGCAAAATATTTTGGGGCGCAAGACATTTGGCATGAAATCTAATACATGGTTTAAAGTCTAAAGTTGCAAAGATCAGAGCTTGGCTCAATTATTATTATTTTCTTGCATTGACTTTTCCACTTTTCTATTTTTAGAAACAAACTGACATCAGTAAACTGAATGGATCACTCTATCAGAAAGTCAAAGCAGAAAAACGGCATTTTTGGTGTCAGATTAGGCAAGTATTGTATTAATATTTTTAGTAATGTTGCTCTAAATCCATGGCCCTCACTTCTGTCTGTGTTAACATCACAAACGTGCTAAAGCTTACATCTGGCAGATAAAACATGTTCAGCACTTTTACTTGCCATTAAGCATTTTTAAAAACATTTCAACTGTAAATCCCTCCACTTCCATCTGTCATGAGTATCATTACACAAACGTAAAAAAAAACAACACTTTATCCTTTTTTTAACAGCCTTTTCATTCTTCCATTCCATTCCTGGATCATTCCATTATCCTCCTTTCCTCTTCAAGTCACCCTCGTCATTGCTCTGGGTGATAACTTTCTGTCTCAGATTTTCATTTCTTCTGCCACTGATGGTATCCTGTCAACCTTGACAGATGTATTTCCACTAAAGGTGAATAGTGAGTTTATGACTGCTGCACAGAAGACTCCACTCAAAAGGTCATGGGTGCATTGGCTCAACGGAGTTGATATTATGTATGTTGCCTGTCACTGCTGTATTTATACAAACCCTATACTGTAAGCTGCCACTGACCTGTGTACAAAGTTGCAGCCAAGGGTAATTTGCAAAGTGTTGTAGCAATATATGTTCCAGTGGAAAGCATGCTTTCAGAGTGTGACCCACCTGTTTTATGTTTTCATCTTTGGCATCTTTCGTCCCCTGCACTCAGTTCCACACTCCTCCTCGTCTGTGTGTGCACATTTCTCCACCTTTAATCAAATAAAGACACATTCAGTGGTTCGGAATTCATCCCAACACATCAAACATACAGATGGTCCCCTGGTGGCTAATGTGCTGGTCCATGTGTCATTTGCTCATGCTGTGCTGTTGCTTTCTGCTCTTTTCCCCACCTCTGCACTCACTTCAGAGTGCACTGTTTCATTACTGCTGAAATGCTTGGGGATGCTGCAATGCATAAATCTTCCAAAGAGAGAGAGACAGAGAGATGCAGAAAACTATTTCTGCTTTTAAGTTGACCCAAGAAGAAAACATGGACCAGACTGGTTGGATTAAAGACATTAAAATGTGTGTGCATAATCAGCTAAGCCCTGTTTTGTTTTGGCTGTGAAAATCACAGCACCAACATGTTGAGTTTGATCCCGAAACCCCGCCTTCTGGGAAGCAACGAACAGAAAGAAAGGAGGGAGGGGATGGGGAGAATTCAGTCTAAGCCTATTTGAGCTTATTTAAATGCTGCACATCAAGTCCTTGAGGTGTTTAAAAAAAAAGAGGAAAAATGTTTTTGTCTCAGTGCAATGACTTTTTATTGCAAAAAAGCAAAAGAGAGCAGGCCATCATGACTCTTTTTATCCCATAGCTATCATTGAGCTTCAAAACATAGCTTCATTCCTTGTAGCCACTAAAATCAATCAAATCACAAACCTATAAAAATCAGACTTAATATGATTTTTATTAAACTAGAACTCTTGAAAGCTTCTGTTATGATGAGGGGAAGTGGCACATATTCAGCATGGGGGCACGGAGCAGATGGTGGTCTGTCCAACTCACGCCAGGTGGAAACAGGCTGCCCACAAAAACATCCCCCACCACTAAACACCTCGCCCCACACACACACAGAGGTCAAATGGAGGTCATTAATAATACAGGTCTCTATGTGGAAACAAATATATATGTTTTATATAACCCTACATAAGGATGTTGTGTAAAATGTAAGTAAAAACAGAATGCAAGGATTTACAAATCTTAATAATAATAATAATAATAATAATAATAATAATAATAATGAATTTCATTTATAACGCACTATTCATTAATGAAAATCTCAAAGTGCTACAAAGTGCAACAAAATTAAAGGTCAAATAAAACAAGTGATAAAACAAGTAAAACCAATAACAGTATCAACTAAGGTCAAAGATAGAATCATGAGGAGGCAGAGTAGGCTCGCTTAAAAAGAAAGGTCTTCAACCCGCTCTTAAAGTCAACCAGTGACTGTGGAGCTCTCAGGCAGTCAGGAAGAGAGTTCCATAGGCGGGGGGCAGCCACACTGAAAGCCCGGTCTCCCATGGTCCTTAATTTGGTTCTCGGAATGTGAAGGAGATTACTGTTCTGTGACCGCAGAGACCGGGTGGATGAGTATGGAACAAGAATGTCCTTTAGATAATCTGGTGAAGTTCCGTGTAAGCATTGATGTGTAATGAGAGCAGTTTTGTACTGAATTCTGTAGGTGACAGGAAGCCAATGAAGGTTATGGAGAATGGGTGTAATATGTTCAAATTTACGAACTCTCAACAAAATCCTTGCTGCACTGTTTTGAATATATTGAAGCTTCTGAAGGTATTTACCAGGGATTCCAATAAACAGGGAGTTGCAGTAGTCGAGCCTGGAGGAGACAAAAGCATGGACGAGCTTCTCAGCATCAGAAAAAGTTAGGGATGGGCGAAGTCTGGAGATGTTTCGAAGATGGAAAAAGCAGGTTTTAAACAGAAGCTTAATGTGATTTTCAAATGTAAGATGAGAGTCCATTTTAACTCCAAGATTTGTAACAGAGGTGGAGAGGGGGATGTCTTGTCCAGAAAAGGAAATTGTTGTTATAGTTGATGTTTGTACCTGGTGAGGGGTGCCAATCAGTATGGCCTCAGTCTTGGAGCAGTTTAATTGAAGAAAGTTCTGATTCATCCATGCCCTAATTTCCTCCAGGCAGGTAGAGAGGGCAGTGAGTGAAGATGCATGGAGATGACAATGGGGAAAATGAGGATGCTCCAGTCCTGATGTAAAGCTGTAAAGCTGTGTATCGTCTTATACAATAGTCCCTCATTTGTCGTGGGGGATCCGTACCCCAAAGACCTGCGATAAGTGAAAAACCATGACATAGGAATATTATATACAGTATATATATACAGTATATATATATATATATATATATATATATATATATGTATATATATATATATATATATATATATATATATATATATATACATATATATATATATATATATATATATATATATATATATATATATATATATATATATATATATATATATATATATATATATATATATATATATATATATATATATATA
>JBBPBX010022330.1:26851-41519 GCA_038048925.1 Garcialebias charrua
CACATACATATATAGGCTTTTTAAACACTTCCCACACTCTTGCAATATCCTAAACAATGTGTCTAAACTCTAAACACTCTGAAAGAGCACAGAATGTCATGCTTTCAGCTCTCTGCCTCGTCTGCTATTTGCCACCTGTGAGCGCTCTTGGCCACGCCCACTTCTTAGCTCTGCACGGAGAACAGCTGAACAGCTGCAGCAGGAAGTTTGTCCTCCAGTAAGGGCTGTACAAAAGTGCAGGAGGCGCTACATTATTTAAAATAATTTATTTTAAATAAAAATTCCATGCCAATCGTGCGGCTCATCCATCAATCAGCCAGTTGTGTGTCATGTCTAATCTTAATTTGAAAAACCGCGATAGAGCGAGTCTGCGATAAACGAACTACGAAGTAGCGAGTGACTACTGTAAACCCATAGTTTATTCTCAGTAAACCAAAGTAACCTTTTTTTTTCTTCTTTCAGCTGCTCCCTTCTTCAGGGGTCCCCACAGCAAACTAATTCATACAAAGACTTGGAAATTGTTTTTACGCTGGAAGCCCTTCCTGACACAACCACAGAGCTACCACAGTTCTCTGTGTGGAGCAGAGAGCTGCTATCTAGGGTGCCCAGGGGAGCAGATGGTGGGTTTTAAGGGCCATGCTCAAGAGCCTAAAGTGGGGCAAACAAGAGTGGAGGCAGGTGTGGGTGCTTCACCTGTCCCACCCACATTTTGACGTTGTCAGTCCAGGGACTCAAACTGGCAACGTTCCAATCATAGGCTCACCTTCTCCTTTGCACCGCCAGTCCTTCTTCAATAGCCTATATGCCACGGGGGGGCGTGACGTACTTCCGGCAAAATGCAACACCTACCCGCCACTTCCGGTTCCCATCCACCTCCGTTGTTGCTAGCGTTAGCTCCTAGTAGCAAACCATGACAACGACCCGAAACGGGAAGCGGCCGCGCGCTACCGGCACTACACGTGAGTACCGTTGTGTCCGCCCACCGGTGGGAACAGCTGTTCCGCGGGGGGGTTTCGGCGAACATTTATCGCGGCTATCCGTAGGGGGAACGTCGCCATAATTTTATATGGTTTTATATGTGTATAGAGTTGTTATTGGTGTGTATGCCGATGTTTTATTAATTGTATTTAGTCATTTATGTTCGTGTCTTTCCCGCTAACCGGAAGTGCGCCGTCTGTGTAATGACTGCGGAGGTGCTGGAACGGAAACCCGTGGCATATAGGCTATTAAAGTAATTATATCAAACTAAAATGAAGAAATTGGGTGATTTTCAATTTGATTGCCAAAACACATCTCCAAAGAGTTTTGATGGGGCAACAAAAGGCTGTCAATGTATGCAACATGAATAAGAAACATCTTGAGAAACATTTTGACACTAATTAAGTTATCTGGTAACATGTGAGAATATTGTAAGGAGACTGAATCTCTCAGAAGTAAAGATGGGCAGAGGCTCACCAGCCTTTGAAACACTGAGTCTAAAAATGGTGGGACAATTTCAAAACTGTTTCTCAGTGGGACAATGTCCTATGGATTACATAATATTATCAGGGATCAGGTTTTTGGATTCAAAATTCAGTCAACCAACAAGAGTGTGAAAACAAAAACAAATGTATTCTTTTTCAGCTGCTGGTGGGAGTCTGGATCCAGTTGCGGTAACACGTCTTCTCAGGCAGGTGGTTGGGAGCCACCTGTCGGAGCTTGAAGAGATTACGTCACTGCAACCAGTGGGAGAATTGCTGTACAGCGGAGCAGTCCAGGGTCGTGGTCCATAATGGGAAGCAGGGGTCATGCACGGGGAGTCAGAGATCCAAGAATAAATTCAGTGGGCAGCCCGTGATCCAAAATTCACAAGGTAGAAAAGGAAGTTGTTACCAGTGTCAGATGGACAGACTAAAACCAGACAAGGAGCAGGCAGAGCGGTAAATCCACAAGACGAGGCGTGAAGTTGAGACGAGAATGTCGGGAGTGAACAAGAACAAAATGGCTGGGTATCCAATACCATGAAGGGTTCGATAATCTGGCAGACATTCGTTGTGGGTGGGGCTCTTAACTAGAGCGTGGAGCAGGTGCAGGGCATGAGCGCTTGATTAGAGTCAGAGTCAGAGAGAATTTATTGTCATTTGCACCGCATGTAGTACATGTGTTGAAAACGAGATTATGTACACAGGGTCCCAGTTACATCCAACAACAAATGCAAGAGAAATACAATAATAACATCTAGGATTAACTAAGAGAGACATCACATCAGCTAGTAATACACTAAGCCCTAATGTAGTAGAAAAACATCATTATAAACAGCAGCACGAACATGAGCAGATGGTCACAGATGAACGCAGCAACAAGAAACAGATCAGTATCAGTATGATGTGACATTTTGCAGTGTTTATTCTTATTATTTATTTATTCATGAGTCTGACAGCCTCAGGGTAGAAGCTGTTTCTCAGTCTAGTGGTTCTACATTTGATGCTCCTCAACCTCCGTCCCGAGGGGAGTGGTGCAAAGAGTGAGTGTGCTGGGTGAGTGAGGTCTTTCATGATGCAGGTGGCTCTTTTTCTGCATCTGGAGGTGTAAATGTCTGTGATGGTGGGGAGACTGACTCCCACAGACTTCTGTGCAGCCTTCACCACTCTCTGCAGAGCTTTTCTCTCTGCAACTGTGCAGCCTCCATGCCACACGTTGATGCTGGAGCACAGGACGCTCTCCACTGCACACCTGTAGAACGAGGTGAGGACTGGGCTTCTCAGACCGGCTCGTCTCAGCCGTCTGAGGAAGTAGAGTCTCTGATGACCTTTCTTGATCAGGCTGGTGGTGTTGTTGCTCCAGCTGAGGTTATCATTCATGTGTACACCCAGGTATTTGTAGCTGGAGACCACCTCCACCGCAGATCCACCTATATACAGTGGGGTGTGGGTGTGTTTGTTCCTTCTGAAGTCCACAATCATCTCCTTCGTCTTCTTCACATTCATGTGAAGGTTGTTCTCTTTGCACCAGCTCTCCAGATGTTCCACCTCCTGTCTGTAGCTGGATTCATCATTATCTGTGATGCATCCCACCACAGCTGTATCATCTGCAAACTTAACAATATGACAGCCTGGATGTGTGGCTGTACAATCATATGTGAGCAGAGTGAACAGAAGAGGGCTCAGCACACATCCCTGAGGAGAGCCAGTGCTGAGGGTGATGGTGGAGGAGGAGAAGTTGTGGATCTTCACGGACTGTGGTCTGTCTGTTAAGAAGTCTAAGACCCAGTTACAAATAGAGGGGCTTAGTCCAAGTGTGGATAGTTTGTCTATCAGAGTTTGGGGGATCATGGTGTTGAAGGCAGATGTGAAGTCCACAAAGAGCAGACGCACGTATGAGTCCTTCTGATCCAGGTGGGTGAGAGCAGTGTGGACCACGGAGGAGATGGCGTCCTCTGTTGATCGGTTCTCACGGTATGCATATTGATGAGGGTCCTCGTTGATGTTGACGGCTGTCTTGATGTGGGACATGACCAGTTTCTCAAAACATTTAGCGACTATCGGGGTGAGAGCCACCGGTCTGTAGTCATTCAGACCAGTCACTGTGGAGCTTTTTGGGACTGGGATGATGGTGGCGGTCTTCAGGCAGGTGGGAACTGACTCCAGTGCAAGTGAGGTGGTGAAGATGTCAGCCAGCACCTCACAGAGCTGGTCCGCACATTCCTTCAGAACTTTCCCTGGGATGTTGTCTGGACCCGTAGCTTTATGAGGGTTGATCCTTCTGAGACTGCCTCTCACTTCTGCTGCGGTCACTTTGAGGTGCTCCTCGTCTGGTGATGAGGTGAGTCTGGTGCTAGTTGGTCTGTTTGGATCATCAAAACGTGCATAAAACTTATTGAGGGCATCAGGCAGGGATGGGTCCCTGGGGCATTGTTTGCTTTTGCCCTTGTAGTCTGTTAAGCATTTGATGCCCTGCCACATGCTCCTTGGATCATGTGAGGTGAACTGTCCCTCGATCCTCTGTGCATACGCGGCTTTGGCCTTCTTTATGCCATCATCCAGTTCTCTCCTGCACTTTCTCAACTCCTCAGTATCTTTAGACTTGAATGCAGTGTCCCTGGCTGCCAGCAGGGTGCGGACATCCTTATTTAGCCAGGGTTTTTGATTGGGGTAAAATTTAACACACTTTCTTATGGATACATTTTCAGCACATGTACTGATGTAACCCAGGACAGAGGAAGCATAAAGCTCCAGGTCAATTGAATTTCCATTCGTAGCTGCCTCTTTGAAGACAGACCAGTTTGTGTTTTCAAAGCAGTCTCTTAGCATGGGGGAACTATCTTGGCGCCACGATGTTATCACTCTTTGTTCTGGCATCGAACGTCGGAGTGGGGGGAGCTGTCTAGGGACCAATAGCAGGGAGCGATGGTCGGAAGCCCCGATCGGTGGGCGTGGCTTCGCCGTGTACGCCCCCTTCACATTCGTGTAGACCTGGTCTAATGTCTTATTTCCTCGTGTTTCTGTGAAAACGTGCTGATTGAAGGTTGGAAGGATGACACGTAAATCCACGTGATTGAAGTCCCCGGAAACAATGAAAAACCCCTCAGGATATTTACACTGCAGCGAGGTGAGTAACTCATGAATTTCTTCCTGGGCGTCTTTAGCATTAGCATCGGGGGGTATGTAAACATTGCTTATTATTATCGCTGAATAGTCGCGGGGAAGATAATGTGGCCGACATCTTATTGTTAAAAGCTCCACAGCAGCTGAGCAGATCCTGCTGATAACGGCACAGTTCGTGCACCAGTCTTTGTTAACGTAAATGCAGACACCTCCACCTCGCGTTTTCCCCGTAGTCTCGATGCACCGGTCCGTTCTGAAAAATAGTTTATTATCCAACTCGTAAACAGAGTCAGGAGTGTCTTCATTGATCCATGTTTCCGTGAGACAAAGCACCGAACATCTCCTCATCTCCTCCGACGTTGTTACTCTCAGACGAAGCAGGTCCATCTTGTTGTCGAGCGAACGCACATTGGACAGAAATAAAGCCGGCATCGGGGGTTTACCGGTTTTAGCGTCTGCTCGTAGTCTCGTCATTATTCCTGCTCGACAGCCACGTTTTTTCCCTCGAGAGCACCGCTTTCTTTTCTTTCCTCCGCGCATCTGCTTCCAGAAAGATGATCTAAGCAGATCCAATCTTCCGAGCTCTGATTTGAGTTCGTTGCTGATTTCAGCTGTGCCTTGTGGTAAATCCGCTCCAATTCTCAACAGCTCAGTTCGGCTATAATTCACCCGCAAAAAACGCGCAGAGTCAGGTACAAAAACACTATTAAAACTACTAAAAACTGGGAATGTTCTGGGAGCCCATGAAGCTGCTACTGGTCTGAGCGCGGCCATCTTGGTATTTGTGGTGTGGAAGTGGGCGTAGCAGGTGGCACAGAACGGTGATCATGACAAATATAGTCTAAATGTTTCAACAATCTGGAGAAATCTCTTTTTGGAAAGAACAAGTTTGAAAGTCCATCTTTAATCTCTGCGATCTTTAGGCTCTTAGGCAGCACTGCAATAAAAACTGTTCAGTTTTTGAACCAAACATCAGTGCATGAGGTGTGCTTAGGAGAAAACTGTTGTCTGTAAACACAGTTAGCTGTACTGTCAAAAAATGCAGATAGAATTCAGAAATGCCACAGTCTTCTCTGGGCCAAAGCGGATTTAATATGGACTGAGGTAAAATGAAAACAACAACAACAACAACAAAAAAATAATAATGTGGAATTAAAATGTACAGTATAGTGATACTATTACCTGCACTGATGACACTATATTCAGATCAAACTGCTCAAATGGAAAAAAAGAAGACAATTGTTTAGCTAAAACAAGACATTTAACGTATCTAATACCAATTTCTCTCTTTTTTGTCAGCCTTGCAGGGTAAATTTTAATTTCACACTCTGTTGATGAGAACAACACACGCATGTAAACACTTAAACACATCACTTAAACACAGGTATAAAAGCAGAAAGATGAGAAGACAGGAAGTCGAGTTTGTTAAAAAATGGATCAACATGAGCATTAAATGAGTATTTAATCAAGCAATGAGCGTAAATTACATTAGACTTGCTGCTGTCACACCGATACGACTTTTGCATAACAATTTTTATTCTCTTTATGAAACTGAGCAGCCAAACCGAACAAAACTGTATGAATTTACAAAAAAAAAAAGCTGTATCAGATTATTTTAGTAGTTTAAATACTTCATAAGAGGAAATGCCCTGTGAACTGCAGCCCTGAATCCTAATTGAACCACACATTTTAAATTATTCATCTATTCTTAATTAATATTCTGGAGTGAATGTGACTGATCCATCTATAATAAGCAGAACTCAGAGGAGCAATGCAGATGACAGACAAAGCCGAGAAGGTGAATTAGGAGCATAAAACAGAATGAGAGGAAATTGACTTAAAATGAACAAAAACCAGAAAAAAAAATTCCTCCTTAGAAAACCTTCTCATGCTCAAGTGTGATATGGAAATAAAGAATCTCTCAATAAGTGGCGTATGTGAAATGTTAAATATGAGGGTATTTGACTGAGAACCAGAATGCAGGGGGAGGGGAAGTATGCAGAGGCTGAACTGAAGGAGATTGCGATTCTGACTCTTTCGAAGGATCCTTTGAAGTTTTGGCAGCTAAAGATGGATGGAGGATCAGCCTGTGGCCTCGCTGTATTAACCCTTCCAAGCCCTGGGTACGCCCGCACCATGTCAGCGTCAGCACCAACTGGCTGCCTGTATCGCCAGCATGATGCACAATCTCCACACGGATGTATTACAGTTGTATTGCATGGAGCCATTATTCAAAACTTCAGAAGTGATTATCTTCATGCTTTGTTTTATTGTCACAGCAGCAGATCTTATATTGATGCTCATTTTGAACGCCGGCTGAGTTTGTGGAGCAAGAGCTCCAAGAACGTCAACTCTGACGTTATTATGGGATTTCCTATCAGGCAGCAGACAGCACAAAAAACTATACATGATCGTTAAGGATGGAAAGTCACATTTGCAGACTTCTGTCTGATTGTTTGATACGTGTGGAC
This sequence comes from Garcialebias charrua, assembly GCA_038048925.1. NCBI lineage: Eukaryota > Metazoa > Chordata > Actinopteri > Cyprinodontiformes > Rivulidae > Garcialebias > Garcialebias charrua. The sequence goes on from JBBPBX010022330.1 coordinate 33,906, forward strand.
AAAGTGATTTGAATTGCCGTACTTGCCGCAATACATGTGGCTCCGCTGTATAGGTTGCATCAGTTCAAAAATGTATAATAAAGTGGAAAAAAAACATAAATAAGTCACTTTGCTGTATAAGTCACATCTATTATGCATCACCGCTGATGTGTCACATTTGTTATGAGTCACCGCTGACCACCCGGAAGCGTGGGTCGGTGTTGTGCCAAAAATCTATTGGCTGCCAAATGGCAGTCGCGGGAGCATGCTCGGGAGGACTTTAACAAGAATTTAACAAGATTAACACTTAAAAACAAATTTGTTTGCTTGAAAATATAGCAAAGTTGTGTCTCAGTTTAACTTTTCTTTAATAGATGCACTTTAATGGTCAAATCAGCTGCATTTCGCCTGGGCAGCGCAGCAAAATGCAGCTGATTTCTTGTTTGTTCTAGAGCGAGATGAAGGTGGCTTGGTATGGCAAGCCAAGTGTCTCATTAATAGCCACTTTTACCTATTAATGAGACATTTGGCTTGCCATATTGCTCAAGGGTCCTCTAGTGGCTGAAAATGGTAGTGTTCATTATTTTCCATGTCAGAATGAATGAAATTGTCAGCTCTCAGCCAAAAATTGGGTTACAAATATGGAGGGAAAAAGTATATTAGTGGCTTCAGTGTATAAGTCACAGGACTTGCAAATGTATGCAAAAAGATGCAACTTATATGGTGAAAAATATGGTATATGAGAAAAACAATGAAAGAGGTTGTGAAAAGCGAATTTGTTGGGTTCTCACCTATTACTATAAAAGTTGGGCAGTCATGTACAGTAATTGGCAGTGTGTCATTGTCCGTTAGCAGAATAGCTGAACCGCTGGACAGATTTTAATAAAACTCTCACACAGTAATCACAGAAAATACATCTAAAACTGATGTCAACTCGATTAAAGATGTCCCCAAATGTTAAATGACCTTAGCAAACACAAAAATAGCTACAAGTCAGTCATTTTCAAAGATATTGAGATATATTATTTGGTGTGTTGGCAGCTAGGAGTCATTGTGAACACATAATCGGAGGGCTAACACATTGAGCAAGATTTTAATTTGATTTAGAAGCAATTCCATTAAGAAACGTTGGTTAAATTAAACCCGTGACTACTAGTAGTACAGTATCTCCTAAGTTCTTGAATTTAATTTTCATACAATATATGTACAAGGAAACAAGAATGACATGATATAATGATGAATGTGAACTTTTTAATCTCATACGCTTGTAATAAAACTAAAACAACAACAACGACAACAAAAGACTAATATGATTCACACATAACAAAATCTCTGTGTGATTAAGCAGACTCATCTGCTGCCACAATCTGTCCGACACATTTTTTCTGCTCTTCAGAAAACCTATGATTTGCTAAAACTCAATTTCATGTGTGTAGAGTAAAAACAAATACGTTTTAAATGCATTGGACAGAAGCCTGTAAGGAAGATGTTTGAGCATTTAGTGTGTGCTTTTCTGCAAGGACACAAGGATAAATACAGTGTTTGTAATTGAAATGCGGGGCACGATTCCGGGGCCATAGGGAGTTGATGGCACCCTACCTGCTTGCTTAGACTTCCAAAGGGCACATTTAATGAATTCCCAGCGCTACAGTGTAAGAACCACACACTGATGACAGATAGTTATTTATTAAAAAAGCAGCTGTTTAGCTGTGCGTGTATAATGAGTGTGCATGTGCAAGGAGGACAGGTATTTTTAGAATGAAGGATCAAAACTATTTTCCTTTGATTGAGCTAGACACATTCTGACATGCAAGCTTGATTATTTAGGAGTTTATTGTTATGTTTGACAAAAAAGGAGTAAAACAGTTAAAAGCAGTTCTAATCTATAGATGTTTTTAGATCTTTTATACCTCAACAACATAGAAAACAGAATAAATGCACCATCAAATGTGAAAAGGAACTAATTTAATGCAGCAATTTGTAAGGCTCCTACCTCTAAGGTGCTCATTCATTGTACAGTTTTGAAACTGCCAGACTATAACTTGAAAACAATCAGGGAAATAAATGGTTCTATTTTGCTGATGCTGATAAAAAAAACAAGTCCAATAATCAGAGATAGTGTGATAGCTACTTGGCAGAGAGCAAGAGAAACATATTGAGGCTACAAAATGAGACGTGCTCCCTTTTAGGATTGATTTGTGTTGCAAATTCAGATTTTTGAAATACCTGTCAGCTTGTATTAGATCAGCTTATGGGTTACTTAAAAAATAAAAACTTGCAAACAGCCGTTAAAATAATCAGACGAGAAGAAAACTTGGCAGGGAGGACAAACGCTTGTGGTGTGAATGCAGTGAGAAGAAAAAAGGAAACATATGCTGCATTATGGTTGGCTGTGTAACTGTTACTGAGAGCACAAGTGAAATGAATACCAATGTGATATCTAACAAATCAAAAAATGAAAATCATTCGTCATATTTCTCCTCCCTACAGACCTTTTTAGTGGGTGTTCATAACTTAAATAATTCCTCTCATTGCTGCCTTCTGTAACTCCTTATGTGTGTTGACATTTCCCTGTTAATGTTCACTACAGCTGATAAAACTCACATGGTTAGAATTGATTATGGAAATGTTGTGTTATTTCACAATTTTCTATCAAAATGGTTCCTCTCACCTCACCACAGAATACATAATTTAGAATAAACCTGTTTTTCCTCATCTTGACCCAAGTTTTGTTGCCTTTAATTGTATTTTATAACTTTAATCTTATTAATTCTGTTGTCAAACAAACATTTTCAAAATGTGAGATGAAATCAAAAATGTATGGCTTTTATGAGGGCAGTTTTTGCAGTACATAGCTTTAAGGAGCATTCTGGGATGAAGTCCAGTAGAGAAGGCAGGGGTCAAGAACCATTGGTCAGAGATCCAAAGACAAATCCAAATTGTGATCCATGAGTTGTAGTTGTGTTTGTGGAAGGCAGAGTCAGTACCATGGTCAGAAAGCAGTCCATACTGGCCCAAATATGAGGTGGCCAACCAGTCAAGTTAAACACAGGTTGAGGGAGATGGTCTGCTCCCCTCTGTCAGTCTATAACCTCAGAAATTGGAAATTGGATTTGGGAATGATGTAACATCTGACTTATGCATGTTACAAGTTAGAAAACAAGTGAAATGTCTTATTTTTTGTGCTTAGTCAACTGGCTAACTATAGCTGTGTTTCCATCCATTTTCATTTCGAATTTTGAGCTACCTCGCAAATATGTAAATACAAATTAATGCAGATCACTAGCAGTACAAGTTGATAACAAGGATTTTATCAGCATTCAAACATTGCTTCATCATGTTCACTAACAGGCTGTACAGTCCTATGTGTGACTGATTTAATAAACGATAGAGAGAAGAGAAAAACAAAAAAATTATCACTTCAGCCATTGCTACAATGCAGCAGTCATAGAAGCCAAGCCATATTGGATTTTGCATTTGGAGATCGGGAGAATCCTCAAATTTTTTCAAGAAGGGTGGTCAAGTTGATTTTTCCAGTTGAAACTCAGAAATTTCAACTTCTAAATACAAATGACCCACTGCCCTTTTATTTTCTTGCTGATGCGATTTGACCTCATTGTCACATTTCTGCCCCTCCTGCCATATAATTTTCTATGCTCTGTTTTTCGTTCCCCTGCTCATGTTCAAGCTCTGCTCCTGTCACCCTGCACTTTGCTTCACCACAGTAATCAGCCTTCATCTTATGCACCTGCTTGTCTTCCTATTTAAGCCCCAAACTTTCACTCCTTCGATACCAGATTATCGAACTCTTTATGAAAGTAGATATCCAGCATCCATGTCATAGTCTCATCTACCTGTCCTGTTTTGACCCCACACCTGTCTCCTGGATTCTTCGCCTTGCCTGCCCCTAGCCTAATGCCGGGTCCCCACCAAACTTGTCAGAACGCTCCTGCCGCCCCCTTTTGGCCGCTTGTCACGTTCCCACAAAGCCACTGAAGACCGTCTGATGACGCGCACTGGGGGGAGGCAGAGGGGAGGGGGTCTAGCTCGTTTTCCGGGTCAGTTGTTGTGTTACTGCAGCTCCGACAGTCTGAGTTGAGATTAAAATGTTTTTTTATGTTTGGGGTGATCGAACGCTGGAGTGGACAGCAGCAACTGTTTAAAATGCCAAGTTTCTTACCGGAGTTTGGTTCCAATTCATGGAAGCTCGATCGGGTAAGTTTAAAAAGTCCAAAAAAAGTCCCGTTGTCGTTGTGTAATCACATAGCAGAGGCTCTCCCGACTGTTTGCTGGACACGTCGAGCCACCAGAGATCGAATTTTATGACGTTGGCGGCTCGACGCGTAGGTTGCTTTGGACGCGCGCGTGCATGGAAAGGAACTGCAGCGTGCCGTTGCGCCACTTCAAACACTCAAAACGCGCCGCTTCACGATACGCTGCACATCGACGCCTCTCCACATAGACTTTGAATGTAAACCGGCCGCTTCCACCGCCCAACACGGGTCCAGTGGGTAACCGGCATAATTTGGATTCTGCTCTCTGACCAAACATCTACAACTCATGGATCATCTACAACATGGATCTTCCTGACTGTCTGAGAGGCCCACAGTCTATGGTTGACTTTAAGAGCGGCTTGAAGACCTTTCTTTTCAACCGAGCATACTCTACCTCCTCATGATTCTACTTTTGATCTTAGTTGATACTGTTATTGATTTGACTTGTTTTATTACTTGTTTTATTGACATTTAATTCTGTTGCACCTTGTAGCACTTTGAGATTTCCATTAATGAAAAGTGCGTTATAAATTGAATTCATTATTATTATTAGGGATGGGGCAGATCCGATCCAGTATCGGTATCGGTATCCGATACCAGCATTATTTAAGTATCGGGTATCGGATCAAACCTGCCGATACTTTTCCGATCCAGCTTCAAAGAGCACTTGTGTTCAATCACAATCTGTGACTGCCCTTTTTAACATTGTGTCCTTTGACTGCCCTTTTTAACATTGTGTCCTTGTGTCCTTTAAACCCAATGAAGACACTCTTAAGCCCTACAATAAGGGGGTTCCCTATTGTAAGGCTTAAGAGTGTCTTCATTGGGTTTATCTCACACAATGTTAAAATGAATAGTTTGGGTGCAAAAGTTTCATTATACAGAGTCAAATACCTGAACAGTATCGGATCGGGAAAGTATCGGTATCGGTCGATACTGAGTTAATAAGTATCGGTATCGGATCGGAAGTGAGAAATGTGGATCGGTGCATCCCTAATTATTATTATTATTATTGTTATTATTATGGATCACAATTTGGATTTGTCTTTGGATCACTGACCAATGGTTCTTGACCCCTTCCTTCTCTACTGGACTTGGCCCTAGAATGCTCCTTAAAGCTATGTAACAGCAAAAACTGTCCTCTCTGCTGCAGCTTTCTCTCAGCATGTGATGTCAGCATCTTCAACTCTGTGGAGAAGAACCTTCCTTGCCTGTCTGTGAAGATTGGACCTGTTTCCTGACCCAGATCTCCACCAGCAGCGATTTATCAATAAATCTTAACCAGCCCTGTTGTACGGTGTCATGCACAAATTCTAAACCATACTCTTGTCACTCATTTAAGGCCAAGACGGTTGTCAGTAAAGATGGCAGAGCAGTTTCATGATATGACGAAAGTGCATACGGACAATTAACAATGTCAACAAAATTTGGAATCGGGCAAAGGGCAAGTAAAAAATAAAATATATTTAAATATACAGTCAGATTCCTGAACTTTTAATCTTCTTTTGACACCTTTAAATTACAAAATTTAATATTCACATTGTCTTTATCGAATGTGTGTTAAGTTTTTCTGAGCAAAATATCTCTTTAGGTGCTTTCTTTGTTTTTCTGCTGGAATGTCAGCTTCTTGTCTGGATGAAAATGTTTTTCGAAAATGAAAAAGTCTACCGGTACTTAAAAAAAAATATATATATAGTAGTGTAGTTGAGGAAATGCACTGGAAATGGCCACTTGTAGCAAAATATTTCCAATCAAATTCAATTAGGCCTATAACGCCAATAACTGATTTATTTACACTGTAAAAGTACTCTTAAACAATAAGCTGAATTTTTACCTGTACATTTCTCAAAATAACAAAATGGTCTAATTTGACCTTTACAGATTCTTGCCTTTCAAAAGCTGAGTTCTAAAAGGTAGATGCTGTTACAAACAGTCCCGTCTTTAGCTCCATTCCATATCCACCTTAATCTGCCTCTCCATTCATAACCACTCCCTTATCTTCTCTCCACTGCTCTCTTTCCAAGACCATCACTCAAGGAACCTCTCTGTGATTTTTTCCCCCTTCACATACTTCTACTCTCCTTGTTTCCTCATGCATATTTGGTGTTTCTTCCTGTCCTCACTTATTTCTCCCTGGAGACGGTATCTCTCCGTCGTTTCCTCATGGCTCCTTTTCAGACTCCATCGCTCTCCTCTGTTCAGAATAACGGCAGTGATCTATCAAAACATCATAGGGGCAACTTTCTGGACTTTGCAGCACATTACTGTATACAGAAACAAAAGCAAGTCGGACAAAATAAAATAATAATAATAATAATAATAAAACAGCCCAAACCATATCTGATGAATGTGGACTAGTAAGGGCAGTGATTTCATGCAAATTTGCTGTGGGCTGTAAATGATTGGCAGAAGCTGGGGAGAAGGGAGGATGCAAATGGCGGTTCAACGGCTGTGCTCAGTGATTAAGTGGAAACACAAACTAGGGACTTTAATCAGACTGAAATCAATGTGAACTAATCCTGTACCAATTAAGTAACTGTGGTTGAATGCTCGGAACATTATTTCAAATTCTTTTTTAAATTCATGGCGTGAATAGATTGATTGAAACCTCTGGACTCATCCCAGGGGAAAAAAAGCTAATGCATCTTATAACATTCAGAGCTACACTGACTTTTGCTTATACATTTTTGCTGTTTTGAAATGATGAGAGATATGATCCAAATGGGGAAAAAGGAAGGGTGGTGATGAGAGAGGTGGTGACAGCATGATGATACCCCTTCCTTAAACTGATTAGCTTCTCTTTGTCATCCCTTTTTCACTTTCAGATTCTCATTCTAAACCTTTTACGGCTTATTAAAAAAAAATCTGCCTTCTTTGCTTCTATTGCAATCAGAAAGTACATATTTGTTCTTGACGCAAAGACAAGATTAAAGCTCAAGGTGAATGTTTTGCTCAGACTGAGGAAGAAAAGGCAAAAAAGACATACAGTACAAAGTATGACTGCGTAACTTTCCAAAATAAACTCCTTTGTTGTATATTTTTTTAAAGAATGTGGGGCACTTAATACAGCTGCTATGAGGTGGAGGGTTGCATCACAATGTAGTCTTAATATAAAAATGTTTAAATAATTCTAAAACATTTAAAGCAGGAAATAATATTTTTATCATACGTTTTATCTTTTTACCTAAAAACTGTACGGAAATTTATTTTTTGAAAAGTAATGTACTGGAAAAAAGAACATTAGTAAATAAATCAGAAGTGTTGCTGCTTCATGATGCTCAGAGCCACCCAACAGACATAAAGCAGCTGTCTCCTTGTGCACATTGGCCTTCTTATTCAACTCTTTTTAGCAAAGACACCC
>JBBPBX010022331.1:11964-31507 GCA_038048925.1 Garcialebias charrua
TTTCTGTCATAAAAATATATATATATTTATATATAATTTTTTTTGTATTATTATTTTGAAAAGCCGAGTTACGCAGTTTCCGGTTCCCGGTTTTACGTTCTAAACGTAGCGGCGGAGAAATACTGCCCTGTACTCTCTAAAAAAAGCTAAGTCTGGTCCTTTGGACATTCAAAGAACAAAACAAAACTTGTTGGACCAAGCTGGACAGGCAGCAGCTGTGGAAAAGTAGCTGTTTTATGGACGGCAGTTGTACGACGTAAACGAATGGAGAATACTGAGGAGGGACGGAGGAACAGAGGAAAAGGCTTCACCAGCATTCCAGTACGTTAACTCTTTTTTCCCTTCATTATGGCTCCCAAATGTATGTGTTTTTTGATAATTATAGGGTACTTTGTTAGGATAGGCTAAGTGCTTGGTAAAATACAGTATTGTACGTATAAGGTGCAGTTTGGACGTATGTTCTGACTTACGTCGAAATTCGGGTTATGATGCAGCGCAGGAACGGAACTCCGTCGTAAGTCGGGGACTACCTGTAATTGGATTGAGCTGAGATGCTGTTTTATATTTTATAGTGTTATGCTGAAAATCTTGTCATCGCTATAAAATATACTAATGTGATGTATTTACCCTACTTCTAAAAATATCTAATTTTGGAATGAACGTTCAAACTTGATTCTAATCCACAAGCAGAAAATGTGCAAGGTGAATATAAAAACCCTGTGATGATGGATTAAATTTTAAGTCGCAAGTTTGTAAATAATAATAATAATAATAATTTAAAAAACTAACTCAAAAAATTATTTTGCCAACATTAATGGAAATATGAGTGAAAACAGATTAAAATATAAAAGTGTGGAGGATCAGCAAAGGTAAATGCAGTTGCATCAATCTGCACTAAATCTTCAGCACTGTCTATAAAACATGCGATTAACAAAAAGCTTGTTGTCTGACAGAATGTGCACGGAGCGGGTTAGCATAAAAAGAAACCTTTATTCAGTTTTGGTAACAAAGGTCGAAAACATCAGCAGTCCGATGTAAAAGTATTTGCCTCACATGTTTTCCTCGTTATTTGAAAAGTCGGTCCAATTCAAAATAAATTTGATATTTTGACAACATTTATATATGACCAAATGAGGAACGTGTTATTTTTTCTCTTAAAACCATAGCTCTAAATGAAGTGTTGACGGACGCTGAACAGCTGCTGGAAACTCCTTCTGCAGTTACTGCGTGTTGCAGAAAGCAAGAAGGTGAAGAGTCCTATTGTTTGCTTTGCTGGGTAGCCATGATCTGCGGACCAGGTGGTGTCCTCCGTAGCCTCACACTGCGACAGCTGAGACTGACCTCGACCTCTGACCTCCGTGAATCATGACAGTAAAACGGGAAGTGATTACCCTGAATGTCAGCGAGTTTGGTGGCATTTGATCTGCCTGAGGTCTGAGCAAATACCAGTTGGCATCAAACGTGTGAAGGAGAAAGGAACAGGAGCTCATAAAGTACAGATTCACACACGAGCTGGGTTTCTGTCAAACTTATCACCACCAGCTGAGGTATTGATCATGTAGTGGACCTGACCTTGGTCTAATTGAGATGCGGGATACACCTTCGTCTCTTTGAACTGTCCCAGTGATACCTTTGTAACTGACCCTCTCAGTAAACAGACATTTAACACATTTTATTCCATTTAGTTGGAGTCTAAGAACATAATATCTTACAAAAACACTATTTCTACTCTTTTAAATATGTTCTAATACAAATGTAATCCAAGCATCACCTGTGTTATTCATATGAGCAGTATATTCTTAATATGTGAGTGATCATTAATATGCTGGTATATTTTTCCTCTGTCTTAGTCAAGAACTATGTTAGAGTGCAACAATATGTCAGAATGATCTTCCAGTCTTTGTTTAAATTGTTTTGAGACAGTAGCCGTGTTTCCATCAAGGTTTCTAGCTGCGCATTTTGAAGTATCGCAGCAGAAAAGCTTAATGGAAACGGCAAAATGCGAAGTTACTTCCTCAAATTCGCCAAAAAGTTTATACGCTCGCTTGAGGTGGTTTTTGGGATCTTCGAAAATGAGCAGATGCGCAAAACGACAGATGGAAACAGATTTTCCGACTCAGTTCTGCCGTAGCGAACATTCACGTCACGTGACGTTCAGCTGTTTCCGCTCCGGACAACATGTAACATCGCTAAAACTAGTTGGCATGACAGAATAAATACAACTTGCCCGATAGCAACACGTACCTGAAATATTCTCTCCATTTTGACGAGATGTGTGGCCGGGTTCTGTTTTCAACCGCTACTTCCTGTTTACTGTAGACATGCGCAGTGCTGACGTCTGACGTAATGACGCTGACGTCTGACGTAATGACGCTGTGCGTGGCTTGGTAGATGCGCTACAAGCCAGTAGATGGAAACACTTCTGCTTCGCATTACCGGTAATTTGTATTTACATATTTGCGAGATTTCAAAAATAAGCTCAAAATTCGAAATGAAAATGGATGGAAACACGGTTAGTGAATCAAGTCGTAGACGTAAGTTGCCGCTCTGTCTCCTGTCCTCCCAAAACAATTCTCTCTGTTTTTCTAAACAGACTCTCTGTTAACCTTGACTTTCTAAGTCTCACTTTTCCTCCTCCTCCTGGTCCACGAACCAATCACTAGACTGAGTTTCTGATCTCAACACTTTTAGAAAAGCATTTGCTTCCGTGAACGCTTCAGTCGGAATGGACAGCAAGAGCTATCATGTCCTTTCTCTTTAAGCTGAATTAAACTGCAGTCACGAGTCAAAGACTGGTTTATCAGCTGAGAATTTATGGATGCCTCCATAAATTCAACAGAGCTAAAAAAGCTTCAAGTTCTTAATGAACTTTCTTTGATGAACGCTTTATTTTGAAACTGACCAGGGAGTGCCACGACTTCTGCCAGAGAAAGCAGGCTTCAACAACGTTGAATCAGTAAACACTCTGAAGTTCAACTGGACTTCACCGGACCTATGACCCGTTGAGTCCAAGACTGCTTCTCAACTCTAACTAAACCGAGACGGAACGTCTAAACAGGTACAGAGTTGCTGATTGTTTACTGGAACGTGCGATGAGTCGAGCTGGTTTCGTATGGAAGAGTGTCGGTCTGGTTAACTCAAAATACAAAGGTGGGCGCCAGACCGCTGGGGAGCGCTAAAGCACTAATCCGCTTTTAGCGGACCTAAACAATTTGTCAGCGTTACAGCGGATTGACTAACTTTTATAATTCATAAGCGGATTTGCGCTATTTTTATTTAAAATGCAGTACCGCTAATAACTAATTATCTATCAGTAAAAACGAAAAAACTTATTTACGAGCTCTTAAATCAACCGGACGACTGCTAACAGACCATATCCTGTCAGCGCCGGATGTGGTCCGTGACAAAAAAGCGTCCCCCTCAGTCTCTTGGCTAGAGAGAGCGCTCTCTCCATAGACACTATAGCAGTTAGCAGCCAGTGTGTTACTCTGCAGCCTTATTGCTTGTTTTCGAAGAGTCAGACGAAGAGTTTTTAACATGGAGGGTGAACTTATGGATGTTTCTCAGCGGCCTACGCGACGCGTCAGCGCCTCATTTGCCCTCTTCAAAATGGCGGCGCCCACAGAAGCAAAGGACTTTCCAAGAAAACACGGTAAAAACAATTGTTTCTTTGCTGAGAAAAAATATATTTCATAGCTGACGTTATAGCACAAGTTTTTCTGAGCTTGAGAGTTTCACGAAATGGTCAAATCTGCTGGATTAAAAAAAGTAGTTTGCCATTAGCACTGTTCAAAATGGCGTCCGCGACAGCCACAGAAGCTAAGGACTTTCCAAGAAAACACGGTAAAAACAATTATTTCTTTGCTGAGAAAAAATATATTTCATAGCTGACGTTATAGCACAAGTTTTTCTGAGCTTGACAGTTTCACGAAATGGTCAAATCTGCTGGATTTAAAAAAGTAGTTCGCCATTAGCACGTTAGCTTATTAGCATTAGCGTCCGCTAGCGTTGCTAATACATAAGCGCTTTTGAAATTGCGGACCTAAATAAATTAATAAGTGCTTTAGAAATAGCAGAACTAATTTTTGGATTAGCGCTGCCCAGCACTGTCAAAATAGATTTCCTCCTCCTCACTCTTAAACTCCTCTCTTCCTCCTTCCCTTATCTCACTTTAAGCTGGTAACTAAACTTTAAGAAAAGAGCCTACAGATAAAAGTAATACTGTCATCCTCATTACTTATGTCTGTTGTTTACAATTAAATTTGCTGACGAGTTTAATTTGGAAAAAATTGAAATCAGTCAATCAAGTGTAATGATGTTAATTTTAGTTGATTTTATTTGTTAAATAAAAGGCAGTGTCTCTGACATGTCAACTATATTTAACGTTTCCATCATCACTTTATGGTTTTCTGGTTTATTGTCCATCACAAATGATCACAGAAGTGTCATGGTAATCCTGAAAAGAAAAAGAATCCGTGATTTACTATTCAACCTGAATAAGTACTGTAATTAATTAAGGTAAAGTGTGTCAGCTTAACACTGACTCATATATCTTACAATCACATCCATGTTGTGTGTCAGTGCATCAGCATGGCTTGGTCATCAAAGACTTGAACCAGGGCTGGACACGCCAGCCTCATGTTTAGACAATCATCCCATCACATCTACACACTGCTGGCAGCACCATGAGTAACTTATTGCAACAGTCTTGGCCGTGACGTTGCTCCACACATCTTGTCCTGCTGCTAATGCTACAACCAACAGGAGTGCACCGTGCTCTCAACATGCAGCTAAGCCGACCACTTTATTCACACACCAATAAATACCTGCTCATCTGTCCTTCATTCAACTTCTGAACGCTGAGCAAAAAACATGTATTCTTATTTTGGTCAGACTTAGATTTAAAGGAGTTGTAACACTGAAGATAGCATCTTGCTAATCTTCCTATACACCCTGATGAATGAAAGAGTTGTACCAATGTGGGACGACTAATCATCTGTGGCAGGGTTGTTGCAGAAAGTTGCTGGTGTGCTTGGCAAGGTTGTAGGTCAACGCACGGCATGAACACATTACCTTCACAGTGAAGAAGGATTTCCAAATTTGCTGCTTTTTAATAGGATGTTTAGGTTGTGGAGAGAGTTTGTATCCAGTGGTACAACCAGATGTTCTGAAAACAGTGAGGAGCTGCACCACTGTAGTGTGCTTTCAGATTAGAGTCTTAAGTTTTCCCTTCAGGAGTGCCAGTTTTGCTGATTGAGCTACTTATCCATTCTCAAGTGTTTCACGTAAAATTCGCATTATTAGTTTGATTTGTTTGTTGCACCTCTTCTCTCCTTTCTCTCTCATATGTTGACATTATTGCAAAAAGAAAAACCTGACATCTCTTTTCCAACAACAATCCAAGATTATAACGTCAATCAGTCCAACTCCTTCACCGTTCATTCCTCACTCTGCCTCCTCATCTACCCCGAGCATTACCTCATCAGAGGAGGATCTGCCGAAAGCCACAGCAGTCTCGGAACAGACAAAAGCGCTCATCTTCAGGAAGCCATTGCGGCTGCCTGTGGTTTTGGGGAGAAGAGAAAGAAGAGAGCAGCCAGGGAAAAAGTGACTCAACCCCACAGCATCTTTTTTCTGTGTGCCAACTTCAGGGTAAACTCAGGGATGAAGCACAAAAGGAGGTGAAATTTACTGCAGACCCCATTTCAAGGGCAATAGAAGAGAGAAAGTGGGGGATGATCTTGAGAGGTTTGGGAAGAAGCCATGGGGTCAGTCTGTATTACTGGCAGAGGACCTCGCACCATGGACTTATGTGTAAGTGGGTAGAACTGCTGCAGCCTTAAAGGCCGGGCCGCTGCAGCTCCACGAGCCTCTGAAGGAAACCAGATGTGCCTCAGATGGGATGTTGATGAGGCATGAGTGAGCAAAACACAAGCATGCATGTAAAGACAAACACAAATAAGCTGGTACAGCCTGGGAAACCACTGAAAACATGATGAAAAATATATAATGTGTTGTATCGCAACACGTGAAGGAATATGATTTTTCTTGTTCACGTCTCTAAATGAAAACTTCAACATATTCTGTGCTTCAGAGCAACCCTAACTAACGAGGCTCAAGAGAACATGAGTCACCTTAAACACAAGAATAACAACAACAACAACAAAAAAGTATTGCGCAACAACAAAAACAGCCACAACAACAAAACAACAACAACAACAACAAAAGAAAACTACTGAGGCCCAATCCGCACCACTTTACAAAGTTTTCCAAATAGAAATGTTCTGCTGTGTTTGCACCTCCTGTTCACACACAAACATTTTATTTGGTGTGTGTATGTGTACATTATACGTATATACATGTATATGTAGATAGATATAGAGATAGAGATATAGAGATAGAGATATGTAGATATAGAGATATAGAGATATAGAGATATAGAGAGATAGATATAGAGATGGAGATATTGAGATATAGAGAGATATCTATCTATCTATATATCTCTCTCTCTCTCTCTCTCTCTATATATATATATATATATATATATATATATATATACAGTACACAGTATATAACATGTCTTGCTTTACCCTGTACTTGTGAAACTTGGTCATATGTTTAAATATTGAATAATAGAGGAACTTATTGTGTATCAAAATATGAAAATAAAGTTTTTCAAATAATTTATAAGCTGATTTTATTTGTATTTATTTATTTGCATTGTTACCGGTATGTGTTATTATTGTTACCAGAAAAATTACAAACGTTTTATTTCAGGCTATACTCATCACTAAACAATATCTATAAATATGTATTGATGTGCATTTTACTGGTTCAGTGTTTGATAAGATTAGATCTGTTCTCAGTCTAAACCCAAAGACGTGACTCTGCACTCTGAAACGTAAACTTCCTCAGAGTCAGTGATGGTCAAAACCAACAGACAGGCCACGGTAAGTTTAGGCCACGTGCAGCACCCTGACAGAAGTCTCCAGAAACAAACTGGACTTTAATGGTTCCTGTCATGAACGCAAGAAGATTGTAACTCTCAGAAGAAGAATCGTCTTCTTGTCTTACCGCTTTGTTATACGATTTTAAAGATAATTAAAAGACGCATTAAAAAAGATTCAAGTTTCTGTGAAACAGGAAATTAAATCAGGAAGATCAAAATAAAAGTGATCCTGGTTTCCCCTGGATCATTTATAAATTCTTCTAAATAAGCATCATCTGTTGATAAATTCTACGCCTCCTTTGGCCCAGGGCTTATTATCAAAGTTTCTGTTCTAATTGTTTCTGAAAAAAAAAAAGACAAATATAACCAGCAGTCCACAAAAAAAAAATGTCAAAGCGTTTGAAAATTGCAAAACTATCCAAACCGATTTGTTGTTTATTTCTCTTAAATCAAATCACAAGTACCAACTTGTGGTTTTCTGTAACATGTTTAAGATACTCGAACACAGAAAATTGAAATAGTCTCGGAGGAAAGACGATAAACACGCATGCAGAAGCTCGGGTCCAACCACAACATTTGTTGCTTCGAGTCCCTAGCAACAGAAGTCAGGTCCCGCTGGTTTTACGGTTCAGTGAGAAATAGGCTGAAGGTAATATCTCACTGGGCTGCAACTGCTGGCAACAAATCACAAACTGTATTTTGAGTGAAGTTTCTAAAAGTTTTACCGTGCTTTGAAACATTCTCACATGATTCGCCTCGTGAATATGAACATTAACATATTTTAAACAGTGGCTTCGGATGTTATCAGCCCATTAGCACTTTGAGATTTTTGTTAAAGCTGCTATATGTAACTTTTCTAACAATATATTTTTAACATATTTCTTCACTCTGTCACTAGATTGATGTTAGAGAGGTAATCTCTGAAAAAAACAAAAAAAAATATTGTCCCCTTGCTTCTCCAGGTGGTAAATAAGCATTTCTAAAAAGAAAAAGTGACCCGCCATTTTCCAGCCAATAAAAACAAAGTTTGTAACCAGCCAATAAAAACAGAGCTTGAATTTGAATTTCAACAGACCACAAGGGGGCAGAGCCATATATGGCTCTGAGGGGGAGGGATCAGAATGCTTTGCTTGTTGAAATTTTTTCTAAGTGCTGATGTTCTACAGAAACTGCAGACTGAACCTTTAATGAAAAGTGCGTTATAAATTAAATTCATTATTATTATTATTAAATGGACGTTATTAATTGTTATCATCCCCACAGGTTGCGTTCAGACTGTCCCTCCCGCTTCAGTAGTTTTGAAGGTACGTTGTTATTGCTGATAATATGCAGCTTTGCATGCATGTAAAACCATTTTTTTGTTAGTTGTATTTAACCATTTTCCTAAACCTGACCCAGAGCACTGACCCTAAATCTAACCCCCAGACCCTTTAGTCTTGACTTAACCACGTGACCTTATTATCAGCGCTAACAACGTACCTTTAAACCTGAATGAAACCTATGGGGATGATAACAACTAATGGCCATTTAATGGGTGACAACATTCAAAGTGGGTGATTTTTAAAAGTTTGAGACAACGTTTTTTCTAATAGTTAGTTGTTGCAGAAGCCTGAAGCTCATCTTGAACTCATCTCAAGCCCTTTTAAAATTCCTGTCCATAATTCTTGAGCTGTATGGTTTGATATTTATGCAAACTCCCAGAAAATCTGGTATTAAAATCTTACATTTCCTTGCAATTTTGTGACTAACTAGCCCTGATAGTCCAGTTATAGATCAAGGGTGTCAAACCCACTTACAAAAGGGGGCCCAAATTAAAACGTTTTTCAAAGTAAGGGCCGGTTTTACAATCTAAATTTACCGTATTTCCGGTCTATAAGTCGAACATTTTTGCCTAATTTGCATGCCCTGCGACTAATAGAGAGGTGAGACTTGTTTATGGATTTTTTCCCATATTTTTAGACCAATTTTTGTCTCACATATGACCATTTTTCATTTTGGCAAAAAATGGTGCAGTACCACTTTTGTCCGCTAGGGTACACCGACCGTTTCCAGCTCATGTGTCCAAAGGCAGCCTCCTCTGGTCGGACACACTCTGTCGCAGACCGGCCTCCTGCTCTGGAGGTATGAAATACTGTTAGCTCAGTGTTTGTTAGCAAAATAGCTCATAAACCACTTGGCGGATTTTCTTTAAACTTACAGAAAGTAATTACTAGGTAGTCATTTACAAACTGTTAGCTGTTGGAGTTGTTTGAGCTAAAATTCGATTTATTTATAATTTATTTTCGCAGCGCGCGCGACCGTTTGGAAGACGTCAAAGCGAAACAATTTAAATCCAGCAGATTTGACCATTACGTGAATTTATTAAGGAACGGTTAAGCTAAGACACATCTTTGCTATAATTTTCAGCAGACAAATAATTGTTTTTACCGTGTTAATCTTGTTAAAAGTCCTTCCGTGCATGCTTCTGTGGCCGCCATTTTCAGCAGGGCAAATGATGCGCTGACGCGTCGCGTAGCGGTGACGCATAATAGATGCGACTTATATAAAGGTGCGACATGTTTATTGATTTTTTCCAATTTATTGCCAATAATTGGACAAAGCGACTTATAGAAAGGTGAGACTTATCAGGCGGAAAATACGGTACTCAAGTTAGATACCCAACCTCTTTTCTTGATTGCAGGTTCCTCAGCAAGAGTTTGTTTGGTCTCACTAGATGTTTTTTGTTGCATTTTTGACATCATAAAAGATTAATGAAAAAAAAAAAGTGATTTTACATTTAAAATAACATCTTGGGGGCCAGATAAGATGTTCAGGAGGGCCACATTTGGCCTCCGGGCCTTGAGTTTGACACATATGAGTTAGATGTCACCTTAAAATGTGCTCTTGACACCAGGGGGCCACTGCTCTGAACTGAGATACAAGAAAATCAACATGAGACCTGAGCCCTGAGATATTGTAAAGCAAGCTTCCCCGCAGACCAGAGGAACGCAGCGCATCTCGCTAAACAAAGATTCTCCGAGCCCTCTGAGAACGAAACGCCGGCGAGAATCAAACGAGCTACTTGTTGACCCAGCAGTGACATGACTCGAGGGCTACCAGAGAGTGCCTTAATAAGTATTCTTAAACAGGGCGGATTAGCCAGATGGCCAGATCACTCTTTTCTCCAACCTCTCCCATCTGTACATTTCCAGTGTTCCCCTCGTTTGGTCTCTGCTAAAGTCATTGAGACTGGCAGATGAGAGCTTGGCTGCATCATTTAGGCTACTGTTACCTACAGCACTCTTTGACTCCAGATATAATCTTTATTGCTCACAGAGAGAAAGTCCATTAAAAGGTGTACTGTAGGTCCCGGTGTTGAAAGGTTCCTGGAGTGATGCCTGCTAGAGCCTTTTAAAAGACCCCTTTCTTCACTTCCAGTGAAAGCAGCTATTGAGGGTGCACCGGGCAGAACAGCATAGTGGAGGTCCGCATTTACAGAAGTATTCTGTATGTGGCGATAGATGGGTAGAAGGCAGTGTACATGCAGAGGCAGATTACATTTTCTTAAAAGATTACTCACTAACAAAAACTGCACTTTACATACAATAGCCATTGCAAATCACGTTCACACACCAAGAACAGCTGCTGTGCTCCGAAACAATGCAGCTTTGAGAGATTGTCTGTTACTGGGAGCAGTTATTGGCAAACAGAGGCACGAAGCCTGAAGAACCTGGCAGGAAGACGGCCCATCGTCACCAGTAGTGAGAGGAAACTTACAGATATGAGAGACTTCAGCTTCAACAGCCTCTTCTCACTTGTGAACCACTTTAAAATTCATGAATGTCGTCTGGAACAGAGAAAGCAAAAACAGGAAGCAGCATTTTTATTATTGGTGTTTGGTTATTGTACAAAAGAAATGGATTGTTCTGAAGGCGTTCTCAAAGTTACATAAAAAATATGCAAAAAAGAGAATCAGCAAACATTTTGACGAGCACTGATTACTTGGCCATTGGCACCAGAAGCATTTGTGAGATGGGGAGGATAGTGGTGTGGGGGCTGGGGGACCTCCCCCAGAACATTTTGAATAAAGAAGATGCCATTTCCTGCATTCTGGTGTATTTTACAGCTTTGTCAAACATCTACGTTTACCTACCGTTCTGTCCAGCATATAAGTCGCAGGTTTGTTTTGCATAGATTCTTCAGTCCTGCGACTTGTATAATTTTTTTCTTTTTCCAGATTCATATTGCAATTTTAGACTGACGCTTTAAATTTCTAAGAACTGCAACAGTGAGTCGTCTCGTGCATGCTCGCTTCACTCAGCTGGTGCATGCGGAGGAACGGTGGAGAGCTAGCGGCTCCGGCCATGATGGATGGATGGATGGATAGATGGATGGATGCTACCCAGGCAAAATAAAGCTGTTTTGACCATCAAATAAATGCATAATAAACACGACAGGTCAGCAGTGACATAGAATAATTGCGACTTATTCTCCGGTGCAACTTATATGCCAGAAAACACGGTACATAAGTAAACACTTAATTAAGAAGTAGCCTGACCAACAGCTCTCCTTGTGTGAGTAGAGCATGCTCCTCTTCTGTCATGCATCCCCCCCCCCCAACCGCCGGCACTAATAGTAAGGGAAACTCCGACAATGCTGTTGGAAGAAAAGGAGGTGCAGCTCCTGCAGGTAAGGGGTGTTTACCTTCAGGAAAATTTGAGATTGCTGATTGGTCAGTTGCTGACGAGCTTGCTGGATTGATTGACAGGTAACGTCGAGGATCTTTTGTTTTCTATTGTTTATCGTTTGTTTGTTTGTTTATTGTTTATTGTTTAAGGAAATTCTACCACTGCTGTTCATTGTTCTTTAGTTTTAGCAGGTCGCTTTCGTAAATGAGCCCATGAGGTTCAAAAGATTTACCTGACTAAATAAAGGTTGAATGAAAAAATCCAACTCGTGCAAAAATAATCATAGATTTTACTGTCCCGTTTAAAAGTGTCATCATTTATTCAAATTTTATTCAATATTTTGGTGAATTTTATATTCATATATATTTTGGTTTGAGAGCTGAGTTTATTTACAAAATCCTAATTATGTTTTTTTTTTCTGGGTGGCTGAGTTAAAAATTTAGCGGTGTTTGAGCCCCCCAAAAAAGAGGCTAAGATGCCCACTGCATCCTGCTGACAAAGTGAGCTTTGACAAAGTCTGAGGCGGTTCAAATGGAAACAGTTTGTGTCGTGAACGTGGTCTCGGCCCACCTGAGAGCCCTCCTCTGTGTCCAGTGTTTGAAGCAGAACAGAGGTCCTGTGTGGAGCCTGCAGCCGTGCACACAGACCATCAGTGTGCACCCCTCACGGCCTGCTCACACACTCGCATACCACGCAAAGCCTAACAAACAAACAAGATTTTCCTGTACAGCTTTGAAGATGAAAATCCCGTCATGAATCCTTTTAACATGGTTGGTCAATTTCAAAAATGTTTTCGGATAAAGTCAGATTAAACCTCATACGCCTTCATTTTAACAGAACGCCTAACCTGGCGTCAGCTTCAATAAAGCCTCGCAGAAACTACACACCCGCTTCGGATGTTATCAACCATTAAATGGCCGTTATCAGTTATTATTAGGGGTGTAACGAGATCTCGTTGTACGAAATCTCGTGATATTAAACTCCCGCGATATCTCTCGTTGAGAGGTAACGTTGTCTCGCTAATGCTAGCAGAGCCCCTAGCAAGTCAGCGTCACGGACAGCATGGCTTCGCCGGATGAAGTTGCTATAGAAGACGCCCCAACTACTTTTAAATCATTTGTTTGGCAGCATTTTGGATTTCCAATAGAAACGATAAATGGCGAAAGAGCAACAAACAAGACACGGACAATATGTAAGCACTGCAAGAAATTTTTACCGTACACCGCTGCTAACACTAGCATGATGCAAAAATCTCGTCTCGTTCTCGCAAACTCTGTAATTTGTCTCGTCTCGAGAGTTTTATGTATCGTTACACCCCTAGTTATTATCATCCCCATTCGTAGCGGTCAGATTGCCCATCCTGTACCTCCTAGGAAGTTTAAAGGTACGTTGTCACCATTGCAAGCGATGACAGCAGACTCCGTCTTTAGCTACGTGGTTAGGTTTAGAGTAAAGGGTCTTGGTTAGGTTTAGGGTCTTGGTTAGGTTTAGGCACAAGGGTAAGGGGGTTAGGTTTAGGGTTGGTCCTCTGGGTCAGGTTTAAGGTTAGGTTTAGGAAAACGGTTACATAAGCTGAAAAAAACAAAAACACAACACTTCCGGGTTTACGGAAACACGCTGCCTACTCACAGCGATAATAACGCTGATAATGTTTTTTTAAACATGCTAGGAGGTAGATTGGACAGTTTCTCCACTACATATGGGGATGATAACAGTTGATAGCGCCCATTGTATGGACTGACAACATCCGAACCCGCTGAACTACAAACAGGCGTTTTTTTTTTTTTGCAGAGGTCACAAAGAACAGATCATAACAGCAAAGAGGTCAAACAGAGCTATTTAATGTCTCGTGATCAGCACAGGATCGCCTCGGTGAGCAGAGAGCCTGAAACTGAGGGAGGATGGCAGATAGTCCTCATTAATTCAGGATGCAGAGAAACTTTGAGAAGCTGTACCTCCACGAAGAAGCAACTGGCCACAGCGGCATTAAGCATCACGGTGAAACATCCAAGTTGTACGAAAACGGCAACACAAACAAGGCTTTGATTCCACAATTTGAGGCTAATTGAGAACAATGGCGAAAAAAGGCAAACACTGAGCGTGTATGATCTTTTATTCATGTCTGTATAATTACCCAAACCATTACTTTTTTTCTTGGAATGCAATTTTCTCTCAGGGTCCCATTAAGGCTGATTCCAGCCAGAGCAACTCAAACGCTTCAACACAAAGAAGCCCCGATAATAATCATAAATAATCTGTAATCTGAAGAAGAAGCAAAAAAAAAACCATTACAAGTTTACATTTTGCAGCCCAGTGACTTTGAGACGGATTTGCCCGATGTCTGTTCACACTCCGCGGATCTCAATGACCCGTCTAAACACGTTCCAGATGTCTGCCGAACCGGTTCTTCTGTTTTTTAAAAAAGCTCCCTGTCCCCGCTCCACTTCCACACACCCTGCTGCTCGTCTGCAGATGGCAGGTCCAACACCTGGAGGATGATGGGTAATCAGAAAAACAGCTGGATACCAGGAGTTGGGACCCCAAAAACACTTGCTCACACACAAAATCAAGAAATGCCTTGTTGGTGTGATACTTGTTCAAATTTACTTATATCTTTCCTGTTAAAAAAAAAAAAAGTTCAAAGTCCTGCACCAGCCAAGATAATGTTGCCTTGAGAAATGAAAGTTGTAGCCGTTTAAGTCAAACCTTTAAAAAACGTTATGTGCAATCTCAAAATCAAAATATGTCCCACTCAGATTATTAAATGACTATCTCTGCAGTTATCACATCAAATTTGAGCTTAATATCTGAAAAACTGACTGAATTATTGCCATTTTTTTTACGTTGGCTAAAGTAAATTTGCTGTAGCAGCCTTCTTGTTAACTTTATTCATAAAGCACTTTTCATATATAAAATCACAAAGTGCTTTACAGAAATACAGATACAGGCTTGAAATGAAAACAAAACAGTAAGAACAGCTGATAAAAAAAAACACTGTCTCCAAAAGTTAATCGGCTACAGATCTACATTTAATAATTACTATCTGAAAAAAAAAATGTATTCATTTCATTTAAAAACATACACATACATACAATACAATCAAAAAATGTAAATAAAATAAAATGAAAGGTGGCAGAAGAAGAATTAGTCTTATGAAAACTGCCCCTTTTTTTTCTGATGTAAATCAAAATATTTTTACAAAATTTAAATTAAAATGTAATACACATAGGCAATAACAATCAGCTAAATTAAAAACATGCAAACTCAAACATCTAAATCAAACCAGACAACAACTGATTTATATTAACGATTTCCATATTCTTTCAAGAAACTCGTCTTTATCAGTCTCTTAAATGTATACAGTGATCTGGCAATTTTAACGCTATCATCTAAACCATTCCACAATCCTATTCCCTGAATTATTGTGGATCGTTCCTTCAAACTAGTACTAAAATAAGGCTTCACAAACATCTCAATTCCTTTAAGAAAATATACACTCTTTTAACAAAATTCGTTTGAATATTAACGGGCAACATGCCTTTATGTGCCTTATACATAAGCAACAAAATGTTATAATTAACCAAATCATAGAATTTCAGAATTTTCAGTTGATAAAATAAAGTATTGGACAGATATCTATAGTTTTTTTTTTTCATAATAATTCGTACAGCTCTTTTCTGTAAAATGAACAAAGGATTAGTTATAGTTTTACACGCTTTACCCCAGACTTCAATACAGTACAGTACACCAAATAAGGAACAACTATTGCATTATACAACATAAACATTGCTTTATCAGTGAATAACTCTCTTACTTTATACAGAACTGCTATTGATCTGGATATTTTTGTTCTCAAATTGTTTATGTGAGGTTTCCATGTTAATTTTTCATCAATAATAACACCCCAAAATTTCACCTCACTAACTCTACAAACTTCAGTACCATCTACCAAAAATCTACCAAAAATGGAATGTGAAAATATGCCACTTTGCCTCTATACCAACATCAACTACTACCTCATACATATACTGTGTACATTAACTCATATGCTGCTGTGCCACTCTTTGCAAATGTCAATGCTAGAACCTTCAGTTTATTTTATAGATATACTTTTTATACTTTTTATACTACTATGCAAAAACTCAGGACAGTATTACACTTTTATTATTTCATTTTATGCTTATGTTCATTAAATGTTTAGTGTTTTAGTGTTGGTGTAAATTTTCATACTTTTATACTACTATGCAAAAACTCAGGACAGTGTTACACTTTTACTATTTTATGCTTATGTTTATTAAATGTTTCAGTGTTTTAGTGTTTAAATGGTTACTGTTGCACCGAGGGACTGAGAGAAACGCAATTTCAATCCTGTGTATGTCCTATACATATTGCAGTTCTGACAATAAAGTTGACTTTGACTTTGAAAATGTATTAAAACCCATCCAGTGGTGCGTGTGATTTTTGCTAACAGATACAGGGTTGCAAAGTTTATTGCTGCATTTTAAGCAAATATCTTGCACGAGTAGCACTTGAAATGTTTTGTGGATCAGTCTCAGCTACTCCCACAACAAATTTTAGCTCAATATCTTTAAAGCTGACTGAAGTAAAGCCAGTTGTGTGTTTTCTAAGCTCAGCTGGCTGTTGTGGCCATCTTTGATGGAGTTGGCTCCAAAAGGTTAATATTTATAGATGTATAGTCATTGATTAGTTCCTCAAAGTTTCATTAAAATCGATCCGGTTTTCATTTTGCTAACAGACACACAAACACATGAACACACACGTTCTATGTACGTATCTGTATTCTCTTGCTTTAATACAGAGCATGGTTAAGGACAGAAAAATGTCAGAGGGTTTGAACTTGAAGTGGGAGGTAATAGAGCCATTAAGTCCTCCCCTGACAACTGCAGGCAGCAGCCACCTTTCAGGCCCGCTGTCCAGCAGCTGTGAAGCGATGCACGTTCCGCTGCGGCCGACCCGATGTGCAGTGGTTCAGAGCAGAAACTTACAGCAAGAAGACGAGGCCAGAGACAAACACTAGTGGGTCAACTTTGCACTGGAGATAGTGAAGACAGACGAGAACGTTGTGTGAGATAAACAGTATTATGTGCACAGCAGGGTTTGCACAATGAACACACACACACACACACACTGACACAACAAAACATGCACAGCCTCAAATGTCATCTTGCTGCAGCTGTCAGTGCCACTTGTGCCGAGGCTGACACACCGGGGTTAGAACAATAGATGTCTATCGGACAGAGGATATGTGAAGCAGCACATGTGGCTCCCTGCCACCACGTCCAGTGGTTCTCATCGTCAAACGGGCAATTAAAATAAAGAAGGTCACTCGACCCATAAAGGATGAGCTAATAGCAGAGGCTGATTGTCAGAGGAGAACTGGACACGTTGAACAATAATAATAATAATAATTAATTCAATTTATAACGCACTTTTCATTACTGAAAATCTCAAAGTGCTACACATATATTGAATGCTACACACATTCATAAACCGGTGGCGGCAGACTACCATGCAAGGTGCTTTCCAGTCCTACCGGGAGCAACTCAGGGTTAAGTGTCTTGCCCAAGGACACAACGACACATGGTGCGAGTCCCGGGAGTCGAACCGCCAACTTTCCGATCGGGAGACGACTGCCATTACCACTACACCACGGCCGCCCTGCACACCTGTGATTAGTTCACTTTTGTTTTCTCTCTGGAGAACGGCCTTAATACAGCACACTTCACAACACAAAACTTTTTTTAACGATATTCCAAAGTGTTTAGTTCAGTTTGGTCTTGATACAAACTTTGATTGTTGGATTTTACTTTATTATGTGCTATTTGTTGTTTATTTATTTGTCATGTGCAGGTTAACACAAGGTCAACAGTGCAAGGGTGAAAATAACCAATTTGACATGCTAAAAACAAATAAAAACAAACAAACAAGAAATACCAAAGTATGCAATAAGGGTACAAAATAAAGTACCAAAAATAGCATGGAATACCATGCAAGTAGAATGAATTAGTATAAATAATTATTTCATGGTATATATATATATATATATATATATATATATATATATATATATATATATATATATATATATATATATACAGGTAGTCCCCGATTTACGAGCGAGATCCGTTACAACGAGGCGCTCGTAAACCGGAAATCTCGTAATTTGGAACGGCCGCCATTTCTCTCGTAAATCCGGAAATCCGCTCGTAAATTGGAACGGTTTTCGCTAGCGCGACTAAAAACACTCTATTTTCATCTAAAAACTACTTTTGAGTGCATAAAAATGATCGGAAACGTGTGTTTATATGCTTAACTAACTAACTGTAGTGAAAAAACACATGAAAACTCAGTATTTTTTTCGTTTTTTCCAAAAATTCGCAGCTCGTAAGTCTGGAACCTCGCAGATCAGAGCGCTCGTAAATCGGGGACTACCTGTATATATATATATATATATATATATTATACATCCATCCATCCATCCATCCATCTTCTTCCGCTTATCCGGGGTCGGGTCGCGGGGGTAGCAGCCTAAGTAGGGAGGCCCAGACTTCCCTCTCCCCAGCCACTTGGAGCAGCTCCTCCGGGGGAATCCCAAGGCGTTCCCAGGCCAGCCGAGAAACATAGTCCCTCCAGCGCGTCCTGGGTCTTCCTCTGGGTCTCCTCCCGGTGGGACATGCCCGGAACACCTCACCAGGGAGGCGTCCAGGAGGCATCCTAACCAGATGCCCGAGCCACCTCAACTGGCTCCTCTCGATATATATATATATATATATATATATATATATATATATATATATATATATATATATATATATATATATATATACAGGGAACCCCCGACCTACGACCCACCGACCTGCGAACCACGGGACCTACGAACGAGTTAAAGTAGAATAATGTCATCGACGTACGGCAGAAAATATGTGACCTACGAACGAACCAAGTTAAAAATATATAATCGACCTACGGCACACGACCTACGAACGAGCCCCATTACAGGTATATAATCGAGCTACGGCGAAACTGCGTCACAAAACGGCAATCGGCGAGGTAGGGGAGGGGATTGCCTTTGGCTGTTGCTGGTTGGGCATGGGCGTGACACTGCGCATGGCAGTGGAAAAGTCTACCTACACTTCGGTCAAAGTAAGACAATTTTGATTAATTTTTCTGCTGCTTCTCGCTTTTTCTGAGTTCATGGACTTCTTTCTCATGCACATGGACACTCATCAACGCAACGTGCTCATGTGTGATTGCTGACATCATTTTGCTGATGTGACTCTCTGATTTGCTGCTGTTTTGCTGTGAAAAGCTGCACTTTCAGAAGTGCTCATGTGTGATTGTTGACATCATTTTGCTGATGGGAATCCCTGATTTGCTGCAGTTCTGATGTGAAAAGCTGCACTTTCAGAAGTGCTCATGTGTGATTGTTGACATCATTTTGCTGATGGGAATCCCTGGTTTGCTGCAGGTTTGATGTGAAAAGCTGCACTTTCAGAAGTGCTCATGTGTGATTGTTGACATCATTTTGCTGATGAGATTTCCTGCTGATTTGCTGCAGTTCTGATGTG
This sequence comes from Garcialebias charrua, assembly GCA_038048925.1. Classification (NCBI taxonomy): domain Eukaryota; kingdom Metazoa; phylum Chordata; class Actinopteri; order Cyprinodontiformes; family Rivulidae; genus Garcialebias; species Garcialebias charrua. Next base: position 31,170 of record JBBPBX010022331.1, read on the forward strand.
AAGTTACTGATGTACAGTTACTGTGTGTGTTTATGGATGCATGTGTGGTGTAATGGTTTAGATAAGTGTTTGTAAATAAAGTTCTGTGCATGTATATAGCCCAGTATGTCAGTGTCATGCTGTTAAATGTGGGCGCGGCGGTCCGTTAGCGGTATTTCCGCGACCTACGAACAGAATAGCGACCTACGAACGAGACGCTATTTTCACCCCCCACCTGCGAACCGATCGACCTGCGAACGGTTCTTAGGTCCCAAACTCGTTCGTAGGTCGGGGGTTCCCTGTATATATATATATATATATATATATATATATATATATATATATATATATATATATAT
>JBBPBX010022332.1:5536-23478 GCA_038048925.1 Garcialebias charrua
TATATATATATATATATATATACATATATATATATACATATATATACATATATATATACATATATATATATATATACATATATATACATATATATATATATATATATATATACATATATATATATATATATATACATACACATTCCTCCTTTTAACAAAGTATCAAAAAACTAGCAAAACATTATAAGGTAGACGTATAAAATCAAAGACAGGAACAAATCTGCATTGGTTTTTGCCAGGATTCCAACAGATTCTGAAAACCATTTAGAGAAGTCAAGGTCGAGAGCTTCAGATCTTTTTGTAAGATATTCCATGAAGCAAAAACCATTTAGAGAAGTCAACGTCGAGAGCTTCAGATCTTTTTGTAAGATATTCCATGAAGCAGGAGCAGAGTAGGAGAAGGCCCTTTTTCCAAGTTCAGTCCTCACTGACGGAACACTGCAGGTAATCATGTCCTGAGAGTGCACGCTGTAGCTGCACTCACGCAAAGACATGTAGGAGGAGATGTATGAGGGCAGCAGACCAAGAAGTGATTTGAAGATGAAAATACTTATTTATTTACTGAGGATAATGATCCAATATTACATATTTGAGTGCTAGAAGTATGTGAACCTTTGTTTTCAGGACCTGGTTTGACCCCCACCCCGGTGCAGCAGTAACTTCAACTAAACATTTCTGGTAACTGTAGTTAGTCCTGCACACCAGCTTGGAGGACTTTGAGCCCATTCCCCCATACAAAGCAGCTTTAACTCTGGAGGTTGGTGTTTCCTCACATTAACTGCAGCTTCAGGTCCTTCCACAACATCTGGATTGGATGAAGGTCAGGACTTTGATTTGGCCATTCCAAAACATGAACTTTATTCTTCTTGAACCATTCTTTGGTAGAACCACTTGTGTGCCGAGGATCATCGTGTTGCTCTATGACTCACCTTCTCTTCAGATTCAGTTCATGGACAGATGTCCTGATAGGTTCCTTTAGAATTCTCAGCTATAATTCAGAATTCAGAAAGCCGTCCTGGTCGAGATGTGGCAAAACATGTACAAACCATGATACTACCACCACCATGTTTCACAGATGGGATAAGGTTCCAGGAAATGCAGGAATGTACTATTTTCCTTTCTCCAAACAGAACACTTTTCATTTACATCAAAAGTTCTATTTTATCTCATCGTCCACAGAACATTCTTCCAACAGTCTTCTGGCTCGTCCATGTGATCTTTAGCAAACTGCAGATGAGCAACCATGTTGTTTTTGGAGAGCAGTGGTTTCTCCTTCAACCCTGCCATGACACCTTTGTTGTTCAGTGTTCTCCTGATGGTGGACTCATGAACATGAACAGCAGTCAATGTGAGAGAGACCTTCAGTTGTTTAGAAGTTACTCTGGGCGTTGTGACCTCGTCCACTACTCTATCACTATTCTATCACTATTCTATCACTATTCTATCACTATTCTATCACTATTCTATCACTATTCTATCACTATTCCATCACTATTCTATCACTACTCTATCACTACTCTATCACTATTCTATCACTATTCTATCACTATTCTATCACTACTCTATCACTACTCTATCACTATTCTATCACTACTCTATCACTATTCTATCACTATTCTATCACTACTCTATCACTACTCTATCACTATTCTATCACTACTCTATCACTATTCTATCACTATTCTATCACTACTCTATCACTATTCTATCACTATTCTATCACTACTCTATCACTATTCTATCACTACTCTATCACTACTCTATCACTATTCTATCACTACTCTATCACTATTCTATCACTACTCTATCACTACTCTATCACTATTCTATCACTACTCTATCACTATTCTATCACTATTCTATCACTACTCTATCACTACTCTATCACTATTCTATCACTACTCTATCACTATTCTATCACTACTCTATCACTACTCTATCACTATTCTATCACTATTCTATCACTACTCTATCACTATTCTATCACTATTCTATCACTACTCTATCACTACTCTATCACTATTCTATCACTACTCTATCACTACTCTATCACTATTCTATCACTACTCTATCACTACTCTATCACTATTCTATCACTACTCTATCACTATTCTATCACTATTCTATCACTACTCTATCACTATTCTATCACTATTCTATCACTACTCTATCACTACTCTATCACTATTCTATCACTACTCTATCACTATTCTATCACTATTCTATCACTACTCTATCACTATTCTATCACTACTCTATCACTATTCTATCACTATTCTATCACTACTCTATCACTACTCTATCACTATTCTATCACTACTCTATCACTATTCTATCACTATTCTATCACTACTCTATCACTACTCTATCACTACTCTATCACTACTCTATCACTATTCTATCACTATTCTATAACTATTCTATCACTATTCTATCACTACTCTATCACTATTCTATCACTATTCTATCACTATGGAGGGATGTTTGTTGGTCCACCACTCCTGGGGAGGGAACAATGCTCTTGAATTTCCTCCATTTGTACACAATCTGTCTTGACTGTGGATTGGTTGAGTCCAAACTCTTTACAGATGTTTGTAACCTTCTCCAGCCGGATGAGCATCAACAACTCTTTTTCAGAGCTCCTCAGAGATCTCCTTTGTTCCACCAACATGTTGTGAAGACTTTCATATATCCCTGTTCTTTAAATCAAACAGGTGTCCACTCACACTTGATCATCATCCATTGATTAAAAACACCTGACTCTAATTTCACATTCAAAGTAACTGATAATTCTAGAGGTTCACATACTTTTACCATCACAATCACGTAACGTAATGTTGGATCATTGTCCTCAATAAATAAAAAAAAAAGTATAATATCTTGTCTCATTTGTTTAACTGGTTTCTCTTGATCTACTTTTAGGACTTGTGTGAAAATCTGAAGATGTTTTAGGTCAGATTGATGCAGAAATATAGAAAATTATGAAGAGTTCACAAACTTTAGAGCACCTCTGTAAATCTGAGGGAAATAAATATAGTTATTAGTTATTAATTATTCAGGTTCAGTGGATAATTTAGCTTGTTTATTTTAGGGGAAATTTATTTTCTTGTGTCTATTCAAATAAATTAAAATAATATGAGAGATATATTTGGAATTAGCAAATAATAATGTCTTTCAAATATATGTATTATTATTTTAAGTACAAAATATAATAAAAGTATACAATTTCCCAGTTTCAAAAAAATGTAAAAGAACACGAACAAATTTTTAAATAATCCAAAATGAGCTTTAATGAACAAAACTTGCAGCCGTAAAGCAGCCAAACTTCAGCTCATTTATCCAACGATGTTCAGTCAGGTCATCTGGACGGTTTCTTTTTTCATTGAGATATTTCGTCCTTTATTGAAAGGACTTCATCAACAAGGAGCTGCAACAAACTGAGGTTTGTTGTGGCTTTCTCTGGTTTTCTACCTGAATTACTGAGCATCAACTTTGATGAAAATTGACAAAGTTTCTGATTCTGAGAACAACCAACATGACCTGTTTTCACGTGCACTGTTTTTAAAACAGCATTCTTTATGCACATTTTGTTGTTCATCTCCCCCCGCCCCCATTTCGAACTTGTTTATGATTCGTTGCTGGAGGGCGTCTGTGAGACGAAAACTGGCAGATCTGAAGCCGTTTCTCGCTGATTAGTATTTAGAATCAGTAGATTTTTACCTTCAGCTATTTTCTGTCGGAGCAGAGATTTTGTTCCAGCAGAAAAAAATAACTGCAGCTCTTCAGATGGACTTAAAAAAAAACTTGAATAAAATTACAGCGACAGGAAAGCGAGGTAATGAAGATCCATCCAGATGCTGAGAGATGTTCTGAAGACTCCTCATCCAGCAACTAGTTCCAGGCCACCTTTAAGACTCACCGCCCCTGATCCAGTGGTCATAATGTTATGGCTCGTGTTCTGATCCAGTGGTCATAATGTTATGGCTCGTGTTCTGATCCAGTGGTCATAATGTTATGGCTCGTGTTCTGATCCAGTGGTCATAATGTTATGGCTCGTGTTCTGATCCAGTGGTCATAATGTTATGGCTCGTGTTCTGATCCAGCGGTCATAATGTTATGGCTCGTGTTCTGATCCAGTGGTCATAATGTTATGGCTCGTGTTCTGATCCAGTGGTCATAATGTTATGGCTCGTGTTCTGATCCAGTGGTCATAATGTTATGGCTCGTGTTCTGATCCAGTGGTCATAATGTTATGGCTCGTGTTCTGATCCAGTGGTCATAATGTTATGGCTCGTGTTCTGATCCAGTGGTCATAATGTTATGGCTCGTGTTCTGATCCAGTGGTCATAATGTTATGGCTCGTGTTCTGATCCAGTGGTCATAATGTTATGGCTCGTGTTCTGATCCAGTGGTCATAATGTTATGGCTCGTGTTCTGATCCAGTGGTCATAATGTTATGGCTCGTGTTCTGATCCAGTGGTCATAATGTTATGGCTCGTGTTCTGATCCAGTGGTCATAATGTTATGGCTCGTGTTCTGATCCAGTGGTCATAATGTTATGGCTCGTGTTCTGATCCAGTGGTCATAATGTTATGGCTCGTGTTCTGATCCAGTGGTCATAATGTTATGGCTCGTGTTCTGATCCAGTGGTCATAATGTTATGGCTCGTGTTCTGATCCAGTGGTCATAATGTTATGGCTCGTGTTCTGATCCAGTGGTCATAATGTTATGGCTCGTGTTCTGATCCAGTGGTCATAATGTTATGGCTCGTGTTCTGATCCAGTGGTCATAATGTTATGGCTCGTGTTCTGATCCAGTGGTCATAATGTTATGGCTCGTGTTCTGATCCAGTGGTCATAATGTTATGGCTCGTGTTCTGATCCAGTGGTCATAATGTTATGGCTCGTGTTCTGATCCAGTGGTCATAATGTTATGGCTCGTGTTCTGATCCAGTGGTCATAATGTTATGGCTCGTGTTCTGATCCAGTGGTCATAATGTTATGGCTCGTGTTCTGATCCAGTGGTCATAATGTTATGGCTCGTGTTCTGATCCAGTGGTCATAATGTTATGGCTCGTGCTCTGCAGTTAATGAGGAAGAAGACACGTTTGTTCCAAACATCTTCCTGTAATTAGTCCCTACCTGGAGTCAGGAGTGCTTCTAAATGTACAGATGTTTGGGGGCGGGGGTCGGGGGGCCCGTTTGATAAATGAGGCTTCGTGACTCGGCGTGTTCTTCAGACAGCGGCACAGAAAGGTTTAAAAATAAGCCGCGCGCTGCGGAGATAATTGGGGAGGAATATTGGATTAGGAGGCGACACAAACAGTAAACATTATGTTGCTGGCCCCGAGCGGCGCTGTGTTGATCCGTAGGCGGGGCTTCTGCTCCAAACAACAAGGTGGGGTTTCGATGAAAGGGTTAAATGACAGCAATAAGAGCAGCAGAAACGCTGCAGCCTCTCTGTGACTGTACAGCTGTACAAAGGCTTCTTTGGCTGATTCTTCACAGCAACATTCGGCTGCTACCCGACAGTTTCAGCTGCAGATTCCAGCCAAACGTTTGGATGAAGCTGGTAGACAAAATCCAGACATGTAGAAAAAGACACCAGGTGCTGTGATGCACCAGATACATTAAAGCATGGGGGGCAGAAGAAGGTTTGGACTGTTGCTGCTTCTCCATCAACATGAGCCGGCTGAAAGAAGGAGCCGGCCCTGAGGCTGACGGTAACACGGTGATTTGTTCCTTAGATTCATCTGGGGGGGTGGGGGTTTGAACCAACAGCTGGATCACCACGGCGGCTGAAGGGACAGGAGTCTGCAGCCGATGGACCCGTGCATGTCCTGCAGGCCCGCCTCCAGACGAGGAAGCATGTAGATGTGCTCTGACGTCAAATGGAAACTTACCTCTGAGTGTTTGGGTGGCTCACTTCTTAATGGTTTCTATAGCTGCAGTTTTATTAAGGATCTATTGTATAGATGTATAATTTATTAATAAAATAGAATGAATTGGTACTCTGTCTCTGCCTGTGCTTCCTTTTAAAAACACTTCTTGGTTATTTCTGTTCATTTTATGACCCAATGTATCGGCTGGGTCAGGACTGTTCCTGACAGGAAGTTGTTGCTTTGGTTGGAAGTCTTTTTCAATTCAAAAAGACTTCTGGACAGAAGTCGAAACGTTTTCTGCAACAAATAAAGTCCAGTTGATCCTGTATTGAACGCCTTTTTTGATTTCATCATGTCCTGGACGACTGAGAATCTTCACCAGCACTTTGGTTGTAACGTGTGTCGAGCTGTGATCAGTGTGAGTCGTAGCTGCACTATCGATAACTGTTACAGAGAAACGGTGGTAAAATGCAACAACCAGCAATGATGTGGCACGAGCTAAACGTTCAAACCTGAAAGTTATGCACCATAACCATGGGCCATGGGTTATGCACCATGGGCAGCACGGTGGCACAACTGGTAGAGCTGCTGCCTCTCAGCGAGAAGGTTGCCGGTTCAAATCCCGGTCCGGGGCCTTTCTGGGTGGAGTTTGCATGTTCTCCCCGTGCATGCGTGGGTTTCCTCCGGGTACTCCGGTTTCCTCCCACAGACCAAAAAACATGCTTGTTAGGCTGATTGGTGACTCTAAATTGACCCTAGGTGTGAGTGTGAGAGTGGATGGTTGTTTGGTGTGAGTGAGACAGGTCCCTCTTGTAAATGAGTCCCCGTGACTCAACGAGGCTAGCCTGTATAAATAAAGGTTGAATGAATGAATGAATGAATGAATAACTCATGTTCCCTGAAGGAAGGGAACGAGGTGCAACATAATTGCTATGGGAAATTGCGCCCCCGCGCGATTACCTGAAGGAATACATTCACGCCTTTACGGCAGGGGCGTCAGCATCACGCCAGAGTCCCCTCCCTCTGGGTATTTTTTCATTCATTCATTCATTCAACCTTTATTTAAACAGATAAATCACATTTGAGTCTCAAAGACTCATTTACAAGTGAGATCTGCTGGACAGACAAAAGTGATGAAAAATGACACATAGGGTTTGGAGACAAAAAAATTCCTAACACATTTCTGACCTGTGAAGGTCAAAAATGTGGTAATGAAAAAAATCTCACACACAAGCACATAATGACACCGACATTACGCAGAAGGGGGAGGAGAGAGGAGTCTCAAAGGCAGGTACTTGGGGGGGGGGGCTGCCGGCCACTGCCAGAAAACGAAGCCAAAGTTCTGAACCGATGACAAATGTTTTTTCAGCTGGGCTCCACTGACGTCCATGGAGTAGCAGATTTGGGAGGATGAGAGCGTCAAGTTTACAAAACATCCCAGGCGTTTTGAGATAAGACGGCCTATCAAGGCCAGTCGGGGAGCCGAATGTCATATAAACATGATTATTTTTGGAGACAGGCAGAACTTTAATGACATCTACCTTCAGTCTGTGTCGGTCCACTCACTTCAGAAATGTCCAAATTAAAAATGACCTTACCAATGGAACCTGTCTCAGAAAATCCCCAAGATGTAATCCATTCAGCCAAAAGTCTGGTTTCTCTAGACATGAACCAAGCCATCATGTCGGGCAGGCAGCCTGACCAGTCCAGATTAGCTGCCGTATTCCTTTTACGTTGATAGACCAGGAACCAGCCAAATCCAAAAAGCAGGAACCAGTTATCATGAATCCAATTAAATATGTGTCCTTAAGATCCACAGATGACAGAAGAGATAGACACATCATCAAGTCTTCAAGTCGATGAGATATCCAGCTGTGTGCATGCCAACAGGACAAAATCGGCTCGCCTACAACCGGTCTTCTTTTTGAAGAAACGTTATCAGTTGTGTTGAGGGACCAACTGACCAACTGATTTAAGGCGCTGACGCCCATCCATCATTCTCCAAAATGCACTTCACTGAGCTTTCAGCATTGAAAAGGGCCAGGTATGTTGCACCTCGTTCCCTTCCTTCAGGGAACATGAGTTATGGTGCATAACTTTCAGTTCCCTTTTCAGTCATGTTACTCGGTGCAACATAATTCCTATGGGAACGTAATTCATTCACGCCCTTGAAATGCTCAGCAAAATGCATGTGAGAACATCTGCCTTAATACGGCAGGCATCTCCCAGCTGCTCTCTTCAAGGTATGCAGAGAGCACAGTCCGGGAAGAAAAAATGCCTCATGTAGAAAACATCAGCTTGATGTTACCACCGGACACATAGATGAAACACCAGCTAGAGACAGCATAAGCGTGCTCCACTTGTGTGATTACCCATCATCTCCTCTTTTCTCTGGGAATCCTGAGAAACAGGAGGAAAAGAGCAAGGGACCCATTATGCCACCAGTAATTAGATGGCAATGTGGAGGTAGAAAACCCAGGCCAAGCACAGGGTAACCACCCAAGTCCCCGGGAGAAAATATTTTATATATGCAAGGGGAACGACTGTCAAAGTGGAGCCCATCCTGATGTTGGAGACCCATCAAAGGAGATGGGAACCCCTCCACTGAACATCTCCTAAGCAAACATAAACACCAAGGGACACCCTTGTGTATGTTCTTGCTGTTTGACTTGGAGAAAAGCTATCAAAGCCTTAGGCCCTCAGCCAGTTCCCTTCAAAGGCCAGGCTGAGAGTCGCCACAACTCCAGACGTGGGTGTAGAAGTTGCCCACGTGCCTGAGTCAGCAGGTCCCTGTGAGGAGGAAATTGACATGGTATCCCTGATAACATTGAGATCAGCTCCGGGAACCACGGTTTCTGCGGCCACCTGGGGGCTATCAGTATCAGGGAGCGGGCTCCCTGATGTACACGTTTCAGTGTACGCGGTCTCCTGTTGAACTGCAACTTGAGCCCATGAAATATCGTCGTCATGACCCATTCGTTTGGTAGACACGCCCTCCAGGCTTGCGCGTGTGCCATGAGCCTGGAAGGCATGTCCAATTGCTGCCCGTCATGTTTGAGTGTGGGAAGGGTGGCCTTTGACCCCTCTCGCGCTCTCTCGAGCAGGTTGGTCAGTCCAACAGAAGATATCGCGAGATCTGACTGTCTCAGACAGAGCTCGTGTATCTTGCTGTGGTTCATAGTTTGACCACGTGGTTTGTGTTTATAAAAGTTGGACTCGAGTCAAGAACCAGGGCAGTCTGTACTTTGGTACTTTTATTTTCGTATATGCATGAAACAGTGTTTGTTTTGATTACACATACAGTAGGCGAGTCATGTTTAGTACGCACACACATGTCACCAGCTCCTTGTAGTGTTTTACAAGTGGAGACTAGGCTCAAAAGGTTAGGTTCCCATACCTCGTGGGCGGGCAAACCTGTAAACTCATGCATTTGTCCTGTTTCATCAGGTCCAAATCTGCTTTCCACATGGGGTCATTGAAGAGGCCCTCGGCCGATACTGGAAAGGTTCACTGTCGCCAGCAGGTCTCTTCTGTGGAGGGTGACGCACGTCTTTCTTGGGGGATGCAAAGCTTTTCCTCGGCAGCCTCTCGCGGAGGGCTTCCGCCTGTTTGCGTCTTTGTTCCAGCCTGGCCTGGATGCGTTCTAGGGCTCCCCCGAAGAGTCCCGTCGGCTCAATCGGGTGCTGGAGGAAGGAGGACCTCTGATTTTCCGGGAGGTCCGTTAAAGTCAACCAAAGATGGCACTGGGCGACAACCATTTCCGCCATTGCTCTACCTTGCGTGATGGCTATTGTCCCCATCATGCGGAGCACGTAGTCAGAGACGCGGCGTGCCTCCTCCATGGCCTCCGTTGCGGCTTGTTTGTTTGTCGTTACCTGGAGTTCCTGCAGCTTTTCTGCCAGGTACGCCTGCATCATGGTCGAGGCGTTCATCGCACGAGCCACAAGGCCCTAAGCCCGGTAGCACTTTTCGAGTTGTTTCTCCGAAGTGCGGCAGGCCCTGCTAGGCAACGCTGGCTTCGCCCCCGTAGCTACAGGGGCCAGATGAGCCGCCAGGGTCTCCTCTATCTGGGGTGCGCTGGCGAGACCTGCTGCCTCCATTCCAGCGACATCCAGGAGTCGGAATAGTGGCAACGTCATGGGAGCTCCGGGTTCCGCCCAGGAGCGTGTGAGCTCCATGAGGAAGTCCGGGAACATGGGCATTTTCTGCGACATCATTGGCTGCTGCTTCGCGTAGAAGTAGTTTCCCGCCAGCCTCGTAACCTGTTGGCGAGGCGTGGGGTCTGGCCACGCAACCTGCAGGGCGTCCGCTGCCCTATGGCATAGGTCGAACAGAGCAAGGACTGACACATCCGGTTCCGGTAGAACTTGCACCAGGTTCTGGGATAAGTCTACACTTTCTCCTCTGCAACCGTACTCGGAGTCTTGGTCAGACACCTCAGGCATCGAGTCCTCGACGGGGACCGAGGAGTCCGACACGTTCTCATCCCAGACTTGACCGCTGCATTCAAGGTCCATGTTCTCGAGCTCCGTTTCGGGAGCGGGCAGATCTTTGAGGCGTGCGGCCTTCAACGCTGCGGCCTTCGCCATGGATTTAGCCAACGCGTTCGCGCAGCGTTTCCTCACTACCGCCGGCATCTGACAGCAGTTGGAGCAGGAGTCGGGGGATTCCAGCGCTTTTCTTGCGTGCAGAATCCCTAGGCAGACAGGACAGGCCTCGTGGGTGTCCGTCGCCGAGAGGGAGTTGCCGCAGCCGCTGGGGCAGGGGCACGAGCGAGGGCTCGCCATCCTGCTGATTTTCTTCTGAGTCTTTGTCCTCCGTTTTCCCTTCTCGGGAGCCATGTCCAGACACGAGAAGCGTCGAGGCTGTTCCTAGTTTCCTTTTGTTCGAAGCCGTCCTCTCCGTCGTCTTGCTTTCGCTGGCTAGCCTGCTAATGGTTAGCAGGGAGTGTTGTGACGCAGTTAGCGCCGCCGAGCGAAGCAGCTGCAGAGAGAGAAGAAAACTTTGAGGTAAGTACAGTAGAAAAACGCTGGACTAGCTTTCGCCAGCCCAGCAGTACGCAGGAAAAATTTCTCTGTACGCTCAGTGTAGGGAGCAAGCTCACCTCTGATCGAGCGATGCGACAACAGAGAAGTCCCACGAAGTTCAGGTTTTAAGCGAGGTGAAGGGCAATAAGAGAATAATGGATGGGCGTCCGCGCCTTAAATACCCAGAGGGAGGGGACTCTGGCGTGACGCTGACGTCCCTACCATAAAGGCGTGAATGTATTCCTTCAGCTAATTGCGCGGGGGCACAATTTCCCATAGCAATTATGTTGCACCGAGTGACATGAATGATAATGGAACCAAAGAGACACATGTCACTTCACTCGTGGTTAAATCTGATTAGATTCTATCAAATGGATCTGTGTGACAAAAGTCATCTCAATATGCGTATACATTACAAAATGGACATAAGTAGAAGACAATGAAGTCTGATTACTGAAAGCTCTACCTCCCTTTCTGCTGCTGGAAACTCAAGGAACCACAAGTAAATCTTCAGTCTGAGAATTAAGTGAAAACACTGAATGAGACACCCAGATAACAAACCATTAAAATAGTCCAGTCTAGACGTGACAAATGCATGAAACTGTTTTTCTGCATCATTTTTAGATGTTTCTAACCTTAGTGATATTACGCAGGTGGAAGAAGGAGGTTCTAGTAACATTTTTAATGTGGGGGATAAAAGACATGTCCTGATCAAAAATAACACAACATTTTTTAACATTAGAGCTGGAGGCAGATTAATGTCATCCAAGGAGGGAGAAAGACTGAAAAAATTATTCCTAAAATGCTCAGGTCCAAAAACTAAAACCTCAGTCTTGTCTGTTCAAAAGCAGAAAATTTAGGGTCATCCAGGTTTTCATGTCTGTCCGTCCTTCTCTCACACCCCGCTCCACAGCCATCCTGGTGCACAGTCTTGTGACTTCCCGTATCGATTACTGCAACTCCCTTCTCTACGGCCTCCCCAACAAATCTCTCCACAAGTTACAGATGGTCCAGAACTCAGCTGCCCGTGTCATCACTCAAACCTCCTACTATAACCACATCACTCCTGTCCTGCAGCAGCTCCACTGGCTCCTCCTACTATAACCACATCACTCCTGTCCTGCAGCAGCTCCACTGGCTCCCGGTTAAATCACGCATCATCTTCAAAATTCTACTCCTCACGTTCAAATCTATCCACAACCTTGCCCCTCCTTATCTATCTGACCTCCTACAAATCTCCATCCCATCACGCTCTCTCAGGTCCTCCTCTTCACTACAACTCCATGTACCCTCTGCCCGCCTCTCCACCATGGGGAGCAGGGCCTTCACCTGCTCTGCCCCTCACCTCTGGAACGCTCTACCGCCAGACCTTCGAAACACCACCTCCCTTTCTCTGTTCAAGACTGCTCTGAAAACACATCTCTTTAGACTAGCTTATCATTAACTTTACTAAATGTATTTTTATTATTTTGCATTTTATAATCTTTATGTATTTTATATTTCAATTTGTCGCTGATAATGTTTGATCTGTATTACACTGTATTGGTTTGTCAAGTGTCCTTGGGTGTCCTGAAAGGCACTTTTAAATAAAATGATTATTATTATTATTATATTATGTCTTTAAGACATGTTTGATTGGATTCACTGGGTTTCATGGACAAATATCACTGTGTATCATCAGCATAACAATGAAAATTTATTGCATGCTGTTTAATAGAGATGGGGATGATCCAATCACTAGGGTCCTCGAGAGGTCATGTAAATGTACCCATCCAGTCTACATGTGTTTTGTGGACTTGGAGAAGGCTTTTGATCATGTTCCTCGGGGTACACTGTGGGGGTGCTCCGTGAGTATGGGATTGGGGGTTCGTTGTTACGGGCTATTATGTCCCTATACAAGCAGTGCAAGAGTTTGGTTCGCACTGGCGGTTGTAAGTTGGACCAGGGGCAGCCGGCCAATAGGGGGCGCTAGGGCGTTGCCCCACTGGAACTTCTGGAGATCTTAAAGGGGACCTCAGATGCATTTTTTAAATTTTATGGTATTTCTGTGTGCTATCTAGACCCTATTCCTTCAATTTAATGCACAAAATAATTCTTAGATAATCAATTATACCCTTTTTAATTCTGCCATTTTTAACTTTCGTTTTGAACGACCGGTTTCTGATAGAAGTTCTGAAGTCCACGCCCTTCAACGATCTGTTTACGCCCTCTGTAACAGCCAGTATCTGTAATGTGTTGTTGTTTTAAAATTAGCTCTTTTTTTATTACTCATTTGACTTACTGTTAGTGCTAGCTTAAGATAACTTACCGAAACCCGTCTGAGCGCGCCGCAATTTGCTGCTCCTTTTAGCATTAGACCACCCGAATCCGATGCTAATGTTAGCTTGTTCCTCTTCCGGTGTTCGCCAGCTCCGCTCGTTGCACGCGGCGATTTTGGGAGTTATCGCTGTTCCAGTCAAGACAACACAAAGTTCACCAAGTGTCTCCCGTAAATTAATCCGTAAGGAGAAGGTCCTCGCTGCTGCGAGGCTCCTGTGAGGCTTCAGTGAGGCTGTACAGTTGAAGCTCCGCTCCATCAAGCCAGAAGAGGGTCCCGTCGCAACCGGTCTCTACGCCGGGGGTATGCTCGTTTAATTTTTGCCGGCGGCGCGTTGGGAGAGATCGCAAATACACTAAAAATTGAACTAAAACATAAAAATAACAATTATACTTTATTTATAAAGCCATTTAAAAAACCACAGCTGCAACAAAGTGCTGTACACATGAAATTAATAACATATAAACAAAAGATGAGATGAAATCATGAAAAACAACAGTCATGTGTTTAATACAGAAGTGGGTTGAGCCTAACCAGGGGTTGCTAGGTGAGGGGCTGGACTCAGGTTGTGGTGGGTTGTCCTAGCGCTTGTGACGTCACAAGCGCGATTGACTTCCAGTTTATTTCAAAAACGAACCGTTTTTATCACAGTAAAATAAATCTACTTAGAGTAAATAAACCACTGGGTGCATTTTTTTGGCACAAGGACTGTTTTTTTATGAAGTAAATACCCAAAGTTGAGTAAAAAAACATTAAAAAGTGAATTTTGCATCTGTGGTCCCCTTTAATCATTTTACATAGAAGACTTTAAAAAAATAAAATAATAAAATAAAAATATTTTGAAATATATGTATATATGTTTTTAGTTGTGTAGGATAAATATTTTATAGGTAATGATGAGTTATATTGTTTGTTTAAAAAAAACATTTTCTGATTGGTCACGTATTTCCGGTCCTGGGGGCGCATGAATCTTATCCATAGACTCTCGTTATAAATGGCGCATGCGCAGTTATTCCACAATGTTACAAAAGAATGGGAAGATGCTGGGCGCAGATTTGTGCGCCATGGGCACGTCTAACGTGAGCTGTACCTACCAATCACGTGCTTACGGTCTTTTTTATTTTTATTTTTGTGTCTGGGAACAGAGCCATGCAGTGACTCAAGGAGGCTGGCTGCAGGTAGGTTTTCATTGAAAGCCCTATATCTAATGTCTATTTGCCATTTCTGACTGATATGCATATCAACTTTTAGAAGTCTCTGTTTGTGAAAAAGCCAACCATTATCAGACCATAAATGAAATATTATTTCACTGTCAGCAGCGCATTTTAGACAATACTGGAATCTGTCATCACACATAAAAAGACTAAAGGACAGCTATTATCCACAGGCTGTCAGATTACTGGACTCTCACTAAATAACACTGAACAACTGGCAATAACTTTGCACCAAGCCACATCTGTGACAACTAATATGGCTAATATTAGCTTGTGACAGCTAATATTTTTATTGCTGCTGCACTGTGGCTGTAAAATGTATGATACAGTATATATGTATCTACCTTACCATCATAATTCAATCTCAACATCACTACCTGTGCAATAACCTGTAACACAACCTGTGTAGTGCAGTATATGTTAATTATGTGATATATACTGTATATACTGTGTATATATATATATATATTATATATATATATATATATATATATATATATATATATATATATATATATATATATATATATATATATATATATATATATATATATATATATATATATTAGTGCATTAACAGAATAACCGAGTTTTCGACAGGTCGAGTGCTTTGACTTCTATCGAGGCTTTTTTGTCCAACTCGGGTACCCGTAGTGACGTCATCACGTGATAAAAACAGAGCGCGCGGTAGCTTTTAGCTTTTAGTAGACGCTACAAAATGGATTCCTTTGTGCGCACGGATCTATGAAGCTGGTCCAGTCTTGTCAAAAAGGTAAAACAGTTTATAATTTTATAAATTGCGCCACTCATTGAAACATCCTGTTGACGTTCTTTGCTTCAACACCGTAGTAGATTGTTGTGACAGCAGAGGGCAGTGTTTTATTGCAGGTCCCATATATAACACGGTTGAAACGGCTTCATCTCTCTCGTTTCACAAACAAAAAAACAAATATTCATCTCTCTAGAGCCGAGGAGGAAAACGTGTCAGGAGACAGAGGGAGAGGAGGAAAGTGAAGAATGTAGGACTGAGGGTTGCAACTCTAAATGTGGGGACAATGACAGGCAAAGGTAGAGAGCTGGCTGACATGATGCAGAGAAGAAAGGTAGATGTTTTATGTGTCCAAGAGACCAAGTGGAAGGGCAGCAAGGCTCGCAGTATTGGAGCAGGGTTCAAACTGTTTTACCATGGTGTGGATAGAAAGAGAAATGGAGTAGGGGTGGTCCTGAAGGAGGAGTTGGCAAAGAATGTAGTAGAGGTGAAGAGAGTGTCAGATAGGGTGATGTGTCTAAAGGTAGAAGTAGAAGGTCTGATGCTAAACATAGTAAGTGGTTATGCTCCACAGGTTGGATGTGATGGGGAGGAGAAAGATAATTTTGGAAAGATTTGGATGAAGTGATAGAGAGTATTCCCAGGGAGGAAAGAGTGGTGATTGGAGCAGACCTGAATGGACATGTTGGTGAAGGAAACAGAGGGGATGAGGAAGTGATGGGTAGGTTTGGTGTCAAGGAAAGAAACCAGGAAGGACAGATGGTGGTGGATTTTGCCAAGAGAATGGAAATGGCTATAGTCAATACCTATTTCCAAAAGAGGGAGGAACATAGAGTGACCTATAAGAGTGGAGGAAGGAGTACACAAGTCGACTACATTCTGTGTAGAAGAGGAAACCTGAGAGAGATTGGAGACTGTAAAGTTGTAGCAGGGGAGAGCGTGGCCAAACAGCATCGGATGGTTGTGTGTAGAATGACTGTTGTTGCGAAGAAGAGAAAAAGAGTAAAACCAGAGAAGAAGACCAAATGGTGGAAGCTAAAGAAGGAAGAATGTTGTGAGAAATTCAGAGACGAGCTGTTAAAGGCTCTGGGTGGTAAGAAAGAGCTTCCAAGTGACTGGGCTACTACAGCAACAGTAATTAGAGAGACAGGTAGGAAGGTACTTGGTGTGTCATCTGGACAGAGAATGGATGATAAGGAAACCTGGTGGTGGAATAGTGAAGTGCAGGACGCCATTCAAAGAAAGAGATTAGCCAAGAAGAAATATGACAGTGAGAGGACTGAAGAGAGGAGACAGGAATATAAGGAGATGGGACATAGAGCAAAGAGGGAAGTAGCTAAGGCAAAGCAGAGGGCGTACAATGAGTTATATGGGAGACTGGACACTAAAGAGGGCGAGAAGGACTTGTACCGATTGGCAAGACAGAGGGATCAGGCTGGAAAGGATGTGCAGCAGGTTAGGCTTATTAAAGATGGGAATGGGAATGTTCTAACAAGTGAGGAGAGTGTGATGGGAAGATGGAAGGATTACTTTGAGGAGCTAATGAATGAAGAGAATGAAAGAGAAAGAAGAGTGGAGGTAATAGAAACTGTGGACCAGGAAGTGGGAAAGATTAGTGAGGGTGAAGTCCGGAAAGCTCTGAAAAGAATGAAGAAGGGGAAGGCAGTAGGACCTGATGACATACCAGTGGAGGTTTGGAAATGTCTTGGAGAGATGGCAGTGAGGTTTTTGACTCAAATATTTAATGGAATATTTGAGGGTGAGAAAATGCCTGAAGAATGGAGAAGAAGTGTGCTGGTTCCCATTTTTAAGAACAAGGGTGATGTACAGAGTTGTAGCAACTACAGGGGAATTAAGTTGATGAGCCACACAATGAAGATCTGGGAGAGAGTTGTGGAAGCAAGACTTAGACAAGATGTAACTATCTGTGAGCAGCAGTATGGTTTCATGCCAAGAAAGAGCACCACAGATGCCATCTTTGCTTTGAGGATGTTGATAGAGAAGTACAGAGAGGGTCAGAAAGAACTCCATTGTGTGTTTGTGGATTTAGAAAAAGCATATGACAGGGTACCAAGAGAAGAGGTGTGGTATTGCATGAGGAAATCTGGAGTGGCAGAAAAGTATGTTAGACTGGTACAGGACATGTATGAGGACAGCAGGACATGTATGAGGACAGCAGGACAGTGGTGAGATGTGCTGTGGGAGTGACAGATAGCTTCAAGGTGGAGGTGGGATTGCATCAAGGATCGGCTCTGAGCCCCTTCTTGTTTGCTCTGGTGATGGACCGACTAACAGATGAGGTCAGGCAGGAATCCCCATGGACTATGATGTTTGCAGATGACATTGTGATCTGTGGTGAGAACAGGGAACAAGTGGAAGAGAACTTGGAGAGGTGGAGGTATGCTCTTGAAAGAAGAGGAATGAAAGTCAGTCGTAGTAAGACAGAGTACATGTGTGTGAATGAGAGGGAGGCCAGTGGAACAGTGAGGCTACAAGGAGCAGAGGTCACAAAGGTGCAGGACTTCAAGTACTTGGGGTCCACTGTCCAGGAAAATGGGGAATGTGGTAAAGAGGTGAAAAAGAGAGTCCAGGCAGGATGGAGTGGATGGAGAAAAGTTTCAGGAGTGATTTGTGACAAAAAGGTGTCAGCAAAGGTCAAAGGAAAAGTTTACAAGACAGTGGTGAGACCAGCTATGTTGTATGGTCTGGAGACAGTGGCATTGACAAAAAGACA
>JBBPBX010022332.1:23922-41516 GCA_038048925.1 Garcialebias charrua
GCGGTGGTACGGTGTGGCTGTGGCCCAATTTGTTTTTTAAGTTTCGGTTTTCATCGCCTTATACTTTCACTTTTAATATTATTAATATAACTAATAGTTTTGTTTTTCCTGTGACTTATGTGCAGTATGATAAATGATAGGAGCATAATAAATGCTCCCAATGCTTTGTTGGTCTTTTTTTTCTTTTTGTAAAGACGTTTTTAGGCATTTATATTTATTTATTTATTTTGCATCGTAAGACACTGTGACGTCATCGGCTACTCGAGCGTCGTTCGAGTTTTTTTATGTTAATGTCGAGGTTAAAAATTATGTACTCGTTCAACCCCTAATATATAGCATATTTTTCGGACTATAGGTCTCACCCGAGTATAGGTCGCATTGTCCAATTATTGCCAAAGAATTGGAAAAATCCATATATAGGTCGCACCTGAATATAGGTCGCACCTACGTCAAAATGTGGACCGTGTTTAGCTCTGCTGCAAATGTCTCTTCCACAGGAGAGCACAGCAAGGCTTTTAAGAAGATTAACACTTAAAAACAATTAATTGTTTGATAAAAAATTATAGCAAATATGTGTCTGAGCTGAACTTTTCTTTAATAAATGAATAATTTTAGCAGGATAAACACCTAAAAATATATATTTTTTAGCTGACATTATTGTAAGAGTGTGTCTCAGTTTAATTTTTGTTAATAAATGATTACAAATCAGCCTATTTTATAAAAAGCCATATATAGGTCGCAGGCCATATATATATATATATATATATATATATATATATATATATATATATATATATATATATATATATATATATATATATATATATATATATATATATATATATATATATATATATATATATAAATATATATATATATATATATATATATATATATATATATATATATATATATATATATATATATATATATATATATATATATATATATATATATATATATATATATATATATATATATATATATATATATATATATATATATATATATATATATATATATATATATATATATATATATATATATATATATATATATATACCGTATTTTCCGGTGTATAGGTCGCACCTTTTTATGTTGTTTTTTTTTTCAAGTCAAGTCAAGTCAAGTCAAATTTATTTATATAGCACAGTTAGAACAGATAAACTGCTATCAAGGTGCTTCACACACACACACAACATAAAGAGGCTCAAAAAATTTACAGAACAGTATCACACATCAATACAGTAGTAACAATTCTGATATTAACAGCAGTAAAGTCTAATAAAAATGTATAGGAACAATATTAAAATGAAAACAGTAAAAACATATACACTACGTCAGCTCACACAGTATGAAACACCAGAGAGAACAGATGGGTTTTTAGCAGGGATTTGAACAAGTGAAGGGAGGAGGCCTGTCTAATGTTGAGGGGCAGGTTGTTCCAGAGTTTGGGGCCGGTGACTGAAAACGCCCGATCTCCTCGGAGCTTCAGATGTGTTTTTGGAACCACCAAGAGCATCTGATCAGATGATCTCAGGGCCCGCGGTGGAACATATGGTTCCAGCAGCTCAGAGAGGTAGAGGGGAGCGAGGCCATTCAGACATTTGTAGGTCAACAACAGGATTTTAAAGTCGACTCTAGTTCGCACGGGGAGCCAGTGCAGGGAGGAGAGAACAGGTGTAATGTGCTCAAACTTACGTGTACCGGTTAAAAGCCGAGCTGCTGCATTTTGCACGAGCTGGAGGCGTGAGAAGGAGGCCTGACTGATCCCAGCGTACAGTGCATTACAATAATCCAGGCGGGTTGTGATGAATGCATGGATTAGTGTCTCGAGATCAGGTCTGGACAGCACCGGCTTGAGCTTAGCAACCTGCCGCAGTTGGAAGAAACTCTTCTGGAGAACGGAGCTGATCTGTTTATCGAACTTAAGGTCCGAGTCAAAAACCATCCCAAGATTTTTTACGGAGTGTTTGAGGTACGGCTGGAGGGAGTCCAAGTTTATTTCATCAGAGGCGGCAGCTGAGCTAGGGCTGAAGATGATGACTTCAGTCTTCTGGTCATTAAAACTTAGGAAGTTTGAAGCCATCCAAGTCTTAATGTCGTCCAGACATTTTAGGAGAGAGTGGAGGGACCCTGTATTCGCTGGTTTCAGTGGCAGGTAGATCTGGCAATCATCTGCGTAACAATGGAATGATATTCCATGTTTTCTGAGGATGGTCCCCAGTGGGAGCATGTAGAGCGTGAAGAGAAGTGGACCGAGAATAGAGCCCTGTGGGACCCCGCAGGAGAGAGACACTGAAGGGGATACACTGTTCCCGACCTTAACACAAAAACTTCTGTCAGTGAGGTATGAGCGGAACCAGTCTAATGCAGCACCTGTGATCCCGACCCAGTGTTCAAGCCGTGATAAGAGAATACTGTGGTCGACGGTATCAAAAGCAGCGGTAAGGTCAAGGAGTACAAGTACCACAAACTGACCAGAATCATTTGATACAAGAATATCATTGAAAACCTTGACCAAAGCTGTTTCCGTGCTGTGAAGCTGTTTGAAACCGGACTGAAAAACTTCAAAGACTTTGTTTTCAGTTAAGAACTGATTTAACTGAATAGAAATGAGTTTTTCGAGGATTTTGGACATAAAGGGGAGTCTTGATATTGGTCTGTAATTTGCGCAGGCGGAAGGGTCAAGACCGGGTTTCTTTAATAACGGAGTGACCACTGCATGTTTGAAGGCATCTGGGACCACACTTGTAGCAATGCTACTATTCAAAATATTAAGAACAGAGGGCCCCAGCGATGGCAGAACCTGTTTGAACAATGATGGGGGGATGGGATCAGCGGGGGAGCCTGAAGGTTTCATGTGACCAACAGCTTTGTTTAACAATGGGAGTGAGATGGGTTTGAATTGCCTGAAGTTTGCTGTGCAAGGAACAATGGGAGAGGTGTCGACTGCGGAGTGGGGGATGGAGGACCTAATCAGCTCAACCTTTTCAACAAAGAATTTGCTGAATCTGTTACAGGAGTCAACAGGGGCCTCCACGTTGGCTGATAGAGGAACATTAAGAATGGAATTTACTGTGTTGAAAAGAATGCGGGGGTTGTGTCTGTTGGAGGTGATGATGTGGGAGAAGTATTTGTTTTTTTCTGATTTGACGGTGGCCTGGTAGTTATTTAAACATGTTTTTAGCGAAATGAAAGAAACCTGGAGTTTGTCTTTTTTCCACTTGCGTTCAGCACGCCTGCAAAGACGTCTCGCTGCCCTGGTGGTCTCATTTATCCATGGGTATTTTGCCAGCTTTGGTTTCAAGGCCTGCAACCTATACTCAGGTGCAACCTATATATGGCTTGTTATCACTTTCGGTGAAACAAATTTTTAAATCCAGCTCATTTCACAATTACGTTCATTTATTAAGGAAAAGTTCAGCTCAGACATATATTTGCTATAATTTTTATCAAACAAATAATTGTTTTTAAGTGTTAATCTTCTTAAAAGCCTTGCTGTGCGCTCCTGTGGCAGACATTTGCAGCAGAGCTAAACGTAGGTGCGACCTATCTAGGGATTTTTCCAATCTATTGGTGATAATTGGACAATGCGACCTATACACAGGTGCGACCTATACACCAGAAAATACTGTATATATAATAAATATATTATATATATATATATATATATGTATATATATATATATACACATATATGTATACATATGTAATAATATAGATAAATACGTCAGTTTGCTGACTTATCTATAATTTAGATGATAGATTTGAGCAGGTTTAGACTGACACAAATTTATCATCAGTTATACGGGTTCTCAACTTTTTCAGATTAAATCAATAAATCTGTGGCTCAGTGAATGTAATGTAACTTGACAGGAAACGTTATTATGTTGACCTACCAAAGGCAGAGTCATTTAATAACAAAATCATCAAATTACAATCACAACATATTTACATAGATTGATCGATCACAACTTATAACTAACTTTTCAGCAGATTAAAACATAAGACAACAGAACACAAGTTAATGGGTCTTATATTAACTTATTTCTGTGGCACAAACTTACAGTTTACATTTAGAAATAAACATAAAGAGTTAAGGAGGAAGAATAAAGAAAGGAAATGGTTGAATCTTATCTTGAGATGTTAACCAGAGTGGCTCATCCTCTGTTTGGTTTCGGCTGGACATCCGTACCGTGATGAAACGACGTTTACCTTTGTGAAGATTTTCTTATCTCGACTCCAGTAAATTAGTCAAGCCAGACGCGCATGCCTTGCTGCGTTTTACAGGCGACACAATTTCATCTTGCCACGGTCTCGTGAGGTCTGCTTTGGCCTCCCAGAGTAATGTTATCAGCTCCGGTTTGGTTTCAAGATAACTTCCAGGAAAAGTGTTCACAGCTTGGAGCAGTGACCCTCAGATGGCTAACAGCTGACGTGCTGTTTAAGCCTCGCTGAAGACGTGGGCCTTTGACTCAATGGCCGGACGTACAACAGCTTGGAGAAAGACGTCTATGCATCTTTCATTCTCCCAGAGAACTCACTGTTGTTGAGTTGTGGTTCCCTTTGCACTCCAAGAATCAACAGGAAGTGTCCCTTTAAGAAGGGGGTGTGACTTAGTCACATACTTCCTGCTGATTGGTTGTCGTACCCCTAGAGAGGGTGTGACTTTGCAAGTGAGTGAGTTTGAGTGACAGATGATAGGGTAGACAATACATAGAAAACATACGTCAGAAGATGCAGGTGCATGTGAACAAGTCATGTAATTTGTTTTGAGAACAGATTCATTGTTTTTAGAAAGGACGGGAGACAGAAAGCAAATTATGTCTGGAACTTTTCCTTCGTTCCAAAAACACTTCAAACAAATACGACGGATTGTTCAGTCAACTTTAAGACAGTTATTCTGCACAGAGCAGACAGTTTAGAGCAAGATCATTCTGAGATGTTCTCTTAACTTTGGCATATTTAAAATATACCAGCTTAGTAAAATCATCATTAAATGACAAAAATATACTGTTGATCAATTCTGAATTAACACACATTAAAGAGAAAGTTCAATCTGATTAATTGGTGTCCATTAATTCAAAATAATTGTAACAAAAATAGTGTCCTTGAGAGCTTCAAGAAAGTCTAACACTGAGAGTTTCAGAGAGATGTGGAGAGGTGTACTTAAAGGTCAAATCCAGATGTATCAAACTGTGCGTACGCCTGAATCCACGCACATTCCTTTTGTACATCACAATTAACGTGGAACTGAGCGCACGTGAGACACCTCCCCTGACACGCCTTCATTTACATATGTTAAACAGATGCAAATTACTTCCTGCATGTGTGAAGGACATGTTTGTTTGATCCCTGCGCGATCAGAAATGATTTCTAGATTCAGGAAAATAATGAATTTAATATAATATGAGTGAGGAAAAAAATCCTAAGTAAGAATAGTAATAAAATGTGTTTATCACGCAAAGAACGAGTGATTGTGTGTCGGTATTTGTGTGTGCGCGCACCCTGCTTTGGTGCGCAACCGGCTCATCCATCCATCCTGAGTGAAAATATTAACTTTGCGCACGAGTTTATTACCATAATTACTGTAAACACAGAGGAACTTACTTGGATGTTTGGTAGAACATAGATCTTTGTTTATTTAATAGCTGATATGAAGAAACGAGTCTGTGCGCCTCAGTGGAGAGTTTTCATGACATGACGTGATGTTGGAGTCTCCAAACGCTGCGCGCGCCGCAGCCTTTGTGCGCAGTCTGTCTGTGAATCTTTTGCTCTCCTACAAGTTATATATGGTGTACTTTCACGTGTCATTTTGGAGAAATCTACAATAAACGCAGATTATGTAACACCTCCACTGCCGTGTAACACCGGCGAGGGTGCGCGCGCGCTCCAAAGCGCGACCATGACTCAGCCTTTGGAATCATATGGATGAGACCATTCCATTGGACATGAATCGGCTTTGTGTGGACTGGACTGGCACAGCCCCGATCGGTCTGCCAGCTCCCTCTGGAAACTCTGTGGAACCCCAGTTTCTGCACGTGCACACGTGATGCACGGCTCCTGTGTTGCGCTCCAGTGCGCGCAGTGCCAAACTGAAAAAGGATTATTCCTGAAAACGGCTGATAAGCCATATCCTAGATCAGAAATTTCTATCTGTTTATAAATAAATGCTCTGCGTGTTACACTATTTATTACATCCTCCAGTAAGGCTGAATCCGTTCCTGTTAAATGTATTTTTTGCACAACTCTGCGCGTCCTTTATTTAATTGCGTCCATGTGGATGTAATAATTGTTAATCATGTGTGTCTGGTGTGAACAACAATCATTTTCACATCATGAACAGTTAATAATAATAATAATAATAATAATGAATTCAATTTATAACGCACTTTTCATTAATGAAAATCTCAAAGTGCTACAAGGTGCAACAGAAGTAAATGTCAATAAAACAAATAATAACACAATTAAAATCAACAACAGTATCAGCTAAGATCAAAAGTAGAATCATGAGGAGGTAGAGTATGCTCGGTTGAAAAGAAAGGTCTTCAAGCTGCTCTTAAAGTCAACCACAGACTGTGGGGCTTCAGTTTCTCAGAATCACCTGTAAGTGTCGCCAAAGGAACAAAAACCACAGAAACGTGCGTACGCCAGCCCTGGAGCTGGCGTGGGAATGCGCACATTTCAACGTTCAGTTCTGTTTTGATACATACAGAGTTTTGCGTGGATAGTGACGTACGCACGGTTTTTGTGCGTACGCACCGTTGATACATGAGGCCCCTGGACTTTATTTGTAACAGAAGATGTTTTTCTCTTCATCCGAGGAGCTTTCTTAATTCAAAGAGCAGAGAGTGGTGTTCAGGTTTTAAAGGCTTGAGAAAAGTGTTGAGAAATGCTTGTAAAATTGTTGAGAAATGCTTGTAAAAAAGAATTATTTGTATTCATGTTTCTTGAAATTGCAAACTCAGAACGCTGAAGAAATCAGACCAGCTCGTCTCAGCCGTCTGAGGAAGTAGAGTCTCTGATGACCTTTCTTGATCAGGCTGGTGGTGTTGTTGCTCCAGCTGAGGTTATCATTCATGTGTACACCCAAGTATTTGTAGCTGGAGACCACTTCCACTGCAGACCCACCTATTTTCAGTGGGGCGTGGGTGTGTTTGTTCCTTCTGAAGTCCACAATCATCTCCTTTGTCTTCTTCACATTCATGTGAAGATTATTCTCTTTGCACCAGCTCTCCAGGTGTTCCACCTCCTGTCTGTAGCTGGACTCATCATTGTTTGTGATGCATCCCACCACCGCTGTATCATCTGCAAACTTAACAATATGACAGCCTGGAAGTGTGGCTGTACAATCATATGTGAGCAGAGTGAACAGAAGGGGGCTCAGCACACATCCCTGAGGAGAGCCAGTGCTGAGGGTTATGGTGGAGGAGGAGAAGTTGTGGATCTTCACGGACTGTGGTCTGTCTGTTAAGAAGTCTAGTACCCAGTTACAAATAGAGGGGCTTAGTCCAAGTGTAGATAGTTTGTCTATCAGAGTTTGGGGGATCATGGTGTTGAAGGCAGATGTGAAGTCCACAAAGAGCAGACGCACGTATGAGTCTTTCTGATCCAGGTGGGTGAGAGCAGTGTGGACCACGGAAGAAATGGCGTCCTCTGTTGATCGGTTCTCACGGTATGCGTATTGATGAGGGTCCTCATTGATGTTGACGGTTGCCTTGATGTGGGACATGACCAGTTTCTCAAAAGTAGTAGTAGGAATTATAAGGAAACATAAGAAAGAATATTATAGTAAATTATTAGATAAAAGTAATGGTGATATGAAAGCAACATGGGGAGTAATGAATAGTGTTCTGAAGAATCATAAAGCTAAAACTGGTATTTCAAAATATTTTGTAAAAGACAACGATGAAGTTCATGATGAAAATGAAATTGTAAATGGTTTTAATCAATATTTTGTGTTATGCACCCTGGGGGTTTTAGAAGTTCAAACATCCTTGTTTTTATTTATCTTGGCTGCAACTTGCTGCAGCCTGCTGGTTCAATAAAGAACTCACCTTTTTTTTTACTCAGCCTGCTTCACTCAGGCTTGATTAGGCAGAGCTGCGGTTCACCTGCAGGTCCTGCCTATAAAGCTGACATGCTGTGTTTGGTGCAGGGTGGAGACTCGTTGTACCAAGAAAGGCTTGTTGGAGGCTTGTTGAACGAGTGGAGGCTTATTGAAGTCTACTGGAAGGTGTGAAATTCAGCTGAGGTTCATTGGAACTACTGAGGACACTGTCAGGTATTTGAACAATACTGAGAGATCTCCACCCTCTCAGGTTGTTGTTGTTTGCTCCTGTTGGAGCTGAAATAGGCCCTTAAGGCCTGGCACTGGTTTCAGGACTAGTTGCTAAAATCAAGAGTTGTGAGTATTGAAGCACTTTGAGTTTTGTGGGACTCTAGCTTAACTGGTGTGCAGGTTTTGGACCGTAGTACTCTGGTTGACTCTTCTTTTTTGTCAGATGCTAAAGGGAAGCGTCTGAGCAGCTGCCCAGGAGGGGGACAGCTAATGTGAACAGAGTGAGAGTCTGTTTCCATATTTTTCTCTATTTATTTGATACTTTTGACAGTGTGGGTGTCGGTAGTTCAGTTATCGCTTTTCTGTTTATTCAGAGGGATTATTGGCCAGGAAGATCATCGCCTGGGAAGACACGACGGTCCTGTATAGGATTGGGTCGGTCCAGGTGGCGTTTTGTTCTTTTCGTCCGCACCCACTTGTCCTACAATCCTTTGAACTTTCTCTTTTTTTAATTTATTTTTGTTTCTTTAAGGACGCTGAGCAGGAGAAGGTGCTCCAGACGGGTGGGAGAAGCCTGAGAGGACCCTGACCGCCTGGAGGCTCTTAGTTTTAGTTAATAAAATATCATTTAAACCTTTTCTTGTGTCCAGTGTCCTTTAAATATGTTTTGGCCCTCATGTGGTCGTAACATATTTATGAATGTTGGATCAAACCTTGCAGCTAAAATACCAAAAGTAGATAATAATGTGAGCCATTCAATTACAGGTTGTGCAAACAGTATTCTTCTAAATGGAACTAACAAAGAGGAAATAATGAATGTAGTAAAACATCTTACAGACAAGAGATCAAAAGACTGGGTGGACATGGATATGATGTTTGTAAAGGACATAATGAGCCATGTTATTGAGCCGTTTACATATATATGTAATTTATCATTTTCAACAGGAATATTTCCAGATAATATGAAAGTAGCTAAGGTCGTTCCTCTTTTTAAAAATGGTGATAAATGTGTGTTCAACAATTATAGACCTATATCCTTGTTACCACAGTTTTCAAAAATTCTTGAAAAACTAGAAAAACTAACAACGAAAAACTAACAACGTGCCTAGATCAGACCACACTTCAGCAAGTGATGGACTGTACAGATCGGGCACGCCTAGCACAGCATGTCAAGTCCAAGACTCGACAACAAAACAAATTTAACTCACTGATAACTCGTCAACACCATAACAATTCCAACAACAACACATTCAGTGTAAGACAACACTCCGATACACATGCCGGGGAGACAGAAAAGTGGGTGAAGAATTTATCTGACAGACAGCTCACCCAGCCGGAGACAGAGATTCTTGCCAGGGGGCTAAACTTTGCAGTGGCACCAAGTAGAATTCCACTGGTGGAGATGATCACAGCCACTGAGTCAGCCATCCGTAACAACAAAATTAAAGACTTTGAAGCAGAACAACTCAGAGTCAAAGTTTCAGCCTGTCTCAGTAATGCTAAACCACCACCTTCCAACATCAGTAGAGAAGAGAGGGATGCACTCACCACGCTTAGCAAGGACAAAAACATCATAATTCTCCCAGCAGACAAAGGAAGGTGCACAGTGATTTTGAACCAGAAAGACTATCATGAGAAAGTTATGTCACTCCTTAGTGACTTAACCACTTATGAACCGCTGAAAAGAGATCCAGGAAGTGGTTACAAGAAGAAGTTGATAGATTGCCTGAAAATTTTGAAGCAGGACAAGGCTATTGACAATATTCTGTACCACAGACTGTACCCAGGGGAGGCCACGCCAAGTCTGTATGGTTTACCCAAAATCCACAAACAAGGTGTACCTTTAAGACCAATTGTTAGCATGATTAACTCTGTCACTTACAATGTTTCCAAATATCTGGCATCTGTACTCATCCCTTTAGTTGGCAGCTCAGAACACCACATACAGAACACCATGGACTTTGTGGATAAGGTGAGGGATGTCATCATGGAGACTGATGAAACAATGGTCTCTTTTGATGTTACATCACTCTTTACGTGCATTCCTGTTGATGAAGCAGTAGAGGTGGTCTGTTTAAGGTTAAAATCAGACACCACTCTGAACAGCAGGACCACACTTTCCACAGAGCAACTGTGTCAACTCTTGAAACTGTGCCTGCAGTCAACCTACTTCACATATGGGGAGCAATATTATAGGCAGAAACATGGGTGTGCTATGGGGTCTCCAGTTTCTCCTATTGTTGCCAACCTGTACATGGAGGAGGTAGAAAAGAGAGCTTTGACATCCTTTTCAGGGAGACCACCAAGTCATTGGTTCAGGTATGTTGATGACACCTGGGTTAAAATTAAATCTCAGGAAGTCCAACATTTCACTGATCACATCAACTCTGTGGATAAATATATCAAGTTCACACGAGAAGATGTAAAAAATGGCAGGTTGGCTTTCTTGGACTGTGAGGTCTCAGTTTCTGATAGAGGAAATTTGCAAACTGAGGTGTACCGCAAACCCACCCACACAGACCAGTATTTACAGTTTGACTCCCATCACCCTCTGGAGCACAAGTTAGGAGTCATCAGGACTCTGTACCACAGAGCAGACAGCGTCCCCACTAACTCAGCAGCCAGACAGAAGGAGAAATCACACACAAAACAGGCTCTAGAGAAATGTGGATATCCTAACTGGGCCTTCCTGAAAGCAGAGAAGAAACCCAAACAGGACTCCAGCCAGCCATCAGGTGAAAAGAAGGAACCCAGACCCAGACCAGTGGCCATTCCATATGTTGCAGGGGTTTCAGAGACATTGAGACGTTTATTTTCTAAACACAACGTCCCAGTGGCTTTTAAACCTCAAAATACATTACGGCAAAAACTGGTTCATCCCAAAGATCCAGTCCCCCGGCAAAAACAGAGTAACATTGTGTATGCTGTTCAGTGTCAGGAGGGCTGTGATCAGTCTTATATCGGGGAAACTAAACAGCCACTGGCCAAAAGGATGGCCCAGCACAGAAGATCAACATCATCAGGTCAGGACTCTGCAGTCTACACTCATCTCCAGGCCAGCGGTCACTCTTTCAGGGATGAAGATGTTCACATCCTTGATAGAGAGGAACGATGGTTTGAGAGAGGAGTAAAGGAGGCCATCTTTGTGAAAAGAAACCGCCCATCATTAAACAGGGGTGGAGGCCTCCGAGTTCAACTGTCCCCCTCCTACAATGCTGTGATTGCTGGTATCACTCAGCCCTCTGTGAATAGCAAACAACCATCAGGGTGCTAACGATCCATTGTTAGGCTGATGGTCCTCCTTGATCATGTGAGCAGCTGGTTTCAGGCTGTCATCAGCCAACTGGTTGTGTAACACTGTGAGAGGGTGCTATTTATAAGACTGAGCTGAACCCAGCACCTCAGACTGAGGAAGTCTTTCGGACGAAAGACGAAACGTTTCTACAATTTTTTGCTTTGTTTTGTTTTTTTGTTTTTTGAATGTCCAGAGGACCAGACTTAGCTTTTTTAGATTTTTCTACCTGGATTATTGAGCATGCATCAGGGTTTCTTGAAAAACTATTTGTGAACAGACTAGATCAATTTATAGATAAACAAAATATTCTAAGTAACAGTCAGTATGGGTTCAGAGCAAAAAACTCTACATCAATGGCTCTCATGGAATTAATGGAACAAATAACTACTGCTGTCGATCAAAAACAATATTTTCATTCAACCTTTATTTAGTCAGGTAAATCTCATTGAGCCTCGAGGCTCATTTACAAAAGCGACCTGCTACAAACTAAAGAATGATGAACAGCAATGGTAGAATTTCCTTAAACAACAAAAAAAAAAAAAAAAAACGTAGGAGAGAAATAGAAAGTGAAATGCAAAGTATCAAAACTAGCAAAACACCACAAGGTAGATGTACAAAATCAAAAACAGGAACATATCTGCAATGGTTTTTGCCAGGTTTCCAAAAGATTTTTAAAACCATTTAGGGAGGTCAGGGCCGAGAGCTTCAGATCTTTTTGTAAGATATTCCATGAAGCAGGAGCAGAGTAGGAGAAGGTCCTTTTTCCAAGTTCAGTCCTCACTGAGGGAACACTGCAGGTAATCATGTCCTGAGAGCGCACGCTGTAGCTGCACTCACACAGAGACATGTAGGAGGAGATGTATGAAGACAGCAGACCAAGAAGTGATTTAAAGATGAAAATGTACCAGTGGAAGAGTCTGTGTGAAGTTATTGATGTCCAGTTAACCAGTGTATACAGGGTGCAGTGGTGGGTATGATAATCACAGCCAGTTATGTATCTTAGAGAAATATTGTGTCAATATTTTTGTTGCTTTTAAAAAAGCATTCAATACTATTGATCACACCATTCTCCTTGAAAAATTAAACAAATATGGTATTAGAGGACCAGCATTACAGTGGGTATCTAGCTATTTAAAAGACAGGAAACAATTGTACAAATAAATGATGTAATATCTGACCTCTGAAATATCACATGTGGAGTTCCCCAAGGCTCTGTACTTGGACCAAAGCTATTTATTTTATATGTGAATGACTTGGTAAATGTGTCAGGACTCCTTAAATGTGTACTTTTTGCTGATGATACCACTTTTTCTGTTTAGGTGAAGATATAGAACAAATGTTGGAATTGATAAAGACAGAATTTGTCAAGATACAAACTTGGTTTAAAATAAATAAATTATCATTAAATCTAGAAAAAACTAATTACATGATATTCAGTAATAAAAAGAAAACTGTTGATGTTCCACTCAAAATTGAGGGTGTTGAGATTTGTAGAGTGAGTGAGGTGAAGTTTTTGGGTGTTATCATTGATGACAAACTGACATGGAAACAACACATAAAT
Organism: Garcialebias charrua; assembly: GCA_038048925.1. Lineage (NCBI taxonomy): Eukaryota > Metazoa > Chordata > Actinopteri > Cyprinodontiformes > Rivulidae > Garcialebias > Garcialebias charrua. The sequence continues at coordinate 37,063 of JBBPBX010022332.1, forward strand.
TCTGTAAGAATAAAAATAGCTAAATCGATTGCAGTACTATACAAGGTCAGAGACCTATTGAATGATAAAGCTCTGTATTTGTTGTATAACACAATCATTGTTCCACACTTAATCTATTGTATTGATGTTTGGGGGAAAGCGTGTAAAACAATCACAAAGCCTATTTTTGTATTACAGAAAAGAGCTGTAAGAATTATCACTAGAAAACATTACTGTCATCCATCAAGTACATTATTTTATCAACTGAAGTTATTGAAGTTCCATGATTTGGTAGACTATAATAGTTTATCAGTTATGTATAGGGCTCAGAATAACGCTTTACCTTTAAATATCCAAATGCATTTTGTTAAAAGACAAAGTTGTTATAATTGTAGCAGTAGAGAATGATGCCTGATCAGGCTGATGGGTTCCAGGTGCGAATGTCTGGTTGTTAGAGTGGGCGTGGTATAAGAGCAGCTGCTCTGCATGCGGGCAGACAGGGTCGTCTTCACACTTCGCCGTGTGGCTGGTGCCGTGGGTTCTGACCGTCATGGTGTCCCACGGGTTTTGGCCGTAAAGGCAACCAGTCATTGAGTGTGGTACGGGCTGTTTGACTGCTGCACGGTAGGTGTTCTTTCTCTCGTTGTACTATAGCTGATTGTGGGTCAGAAATGATAAGTCTGTGTGATTATAGGTAGAGCGCTGCGGTGCTGGGCTTCTTCCCTCCCTCCGGCTACGAGGATGTGTGTGTACGTGTGTGTGTGTATATGGTTGTGAGGACCAGCAGGTAAGGAAACAATTGTCATTGTAAGCTTTATTTTGTGGCAGCTATATGGAGAGTAGTTATTAATTAACTTTCTTTAGGTCTCCCCACATCGGGACTACTGCTGCTCTGTTTCCGGAGACTGCTGCTTTATGAACATGGACTGTGGTGTCGTCAGCTGTGTTCCCCTTGCAGTGGCACGTAGAGTGTGACGTCAGTGCGGCCACTTGCCTTTTCTACGGCATGTCGAGAGTGCCAGAACCAGTGAAGGGTGAACTGTATAGTTGTGCAAAGCTGTATTTATTGAAGTAACCTGTATGTATTTATTGGAGTAATTTAGTGTCTTTGGGTTTTTGGGTCTGTTATTTAGTTGGGATAAAATGAATGAAATAATTACAAAAAGAATGTTGAACATATAAAGAATGTTTTAAGGTAACTGTAAATAAATTATCATTGTTATTTTGAACAGTTGTCCCGGATGTTTTAATCAGTGCAAAGCGAACCTGCGTGGCCTTGAAGTAATAAGGTACTCTCTGGGTGAAATTCCCAGGGTGGCGTTGTTAAACTTAATTTATTCATGCTCTCAGGGCATGAGTAATGCCACATTTTTGGCGTTGTTGGTAGGGCGTTTGCATTTGCTTTTTATGAACATCCGGGACCAGTAGTTTGAGATTTATAGTATTGGTGTTTTGTGTGTTTTGTTTTTTTCTTTGGATTATGTTTTTTGTGTTTTGTGTGCAGATTGGCCGGTCCGGAAGCAGAGCAGTGGTGGTTTCAGCAAATCTTTAAAGTGGTGGGTGGATGAAACTGGTCGTTATGGCAGAAATTCAGGAACTTAAAAGAGTTGACCATGAACAGTTAAGACTGGGGCAGGCCGGCTTAGATGCAACGGTCTACTTCTTCAGTATTGCCTTATGCCCTCCTATGTCCAGTCTCCCTGAAGCAGCGAGATTGATTTTGTGCCTAGAGATAGGAAGTGTCCATCTTTAGGGGTAGGATGGGTATAAGGTTGAATGAAGTGGTGGATGAGAGCATGTGAGGTGGCTGCCCAAGCATTTCTTTGGATTGGTCACTTGGGGGGGAGAGAGTCTTCAGGAGCTCCCTCTTATAATGTCCGGATTTTGGGATAGCTTCTTAAATTTGTGGAGTCATGACATGATGGCTGCCACGTGTTCGACTGGGACTGTTAAAGACCAGTTGGTGGAAGTGTTGGATAGCTTCCGGTAATATTGAGGTTTGTGTAGTCATGAGATGATGGCTGCCACGTGTTCTGAGGGGCACTGAGGTGCTACCGCTTTGGTTGGACCTGTGGATGCTTGGTCCTGGTAATATTGAGAAGTTTGTGGAGTCATGAAATGATGGCTGCCACGTGTTCGACTGGGACTGTTAAAGACCAGTTGTGGAAGTGTTGGATAGCTTCCGGTAATAACTTTTGTGGAGTCATGACATGATGGCTGCCACGTGTTTTTGAGGAGCACTGAGGTGCTACCGCTTTGGTTGGACCTGTGGATGCTTGGTCCTAGTAATTAAAGTTTGTGGAGTCATGAAATGGTGGCTGCCACGTGTTGGTTTCCCTTCAGGGGTTTTTGAGATTTTAGCTCTGGTCTTAGGAGCTGATGGGATCAGTTTTAATGGATTATCGTCGGGTCGCCGATACAAAAGGTGGAGGTAGAATGTAGCAGTAGAGAATGATGCCTGATCAGGCTGATGGGTTCCAGGTGCGAATGTCTGGTTGTTAGAGTGGGCGTGGTATAAGAGCAGCTGCTCTGCATGCGGGCAGACAGGGTCGTCTTCACACTTCGCCGTGTGGCTGGTGCCGTGGGTTCTGACCGTCATGGTGTCCCACGGGTTTTGGCCGTAAAGGCAACCAGTCATTGAGTGTGGTACGGGCTGTTTGACTGCTGCACGGTAGGTGTTCTTTCTCTCGTTGTACTATAGCTGATTGTGGGTCAGAAATGATAAGTCTGTGTGATTATAGGTAGAGCGCTGTGGTGCTGGGCTTCTTCCCTCCCTCCGGCTACGAGGATGTGTGTGTACGTGTGTGTGTGTATATGGTTGTGAGGACCAGCAGGTAAGGAAACAATTGTCATTGTAAGCTTTATTTTGTGGCAGCTATATGGAGAGTAGTTATTAATTAACTTTCTTTAGGTCTCCCCACATCGGGACTACTGCTGCTCTGTTTCCGGAGACTGCTGCTTTATGAACATGGACTGTGGTGTCGTCAGCTGTGTTCCCCTTGCAGTGGCACGTAGAGTGTGACGTCAGTGCGGCCACTTGCCTTTTCTACGGCATGTCGAGAGTGCCAGAACCAGTGAAGGGTGAACTGTATAGTTGTGCAAAGCTGTATTTATTGAAGTAACTTGTATGTATTTATTGGAGTAATTTAGTGTCTTGGGGTTTAAAGGGTCTGTTATTTAGTTGGGATAAAATGAATGAAATAATTACAAAAAGAATGTTGAACATGATGTAAATAAATAATGTTTTAAGATGTTTTAAGGTAACTGTAAATAAATTATCATTGTTATTTTGAACAGTTGTCCCGGATGTTTTAATCAGTGCAAAGCGAACCTGCGTGGCCTTGAAGTAATAAGGTACTCTCTGGGTGAAATTCCCAGGGTGGCGTTGTTAAACTTAATTTATTCATGCTCTCAGGGCATGAGTAATGCCACACTTACAATAAAGTTGTTTCGTTCATGAAGTCGATTAGCTTGTTTTGTCGAATTTAGTTTATTTTTATTATTATTATTATTTATTTTTCTTTATTTTATTTTAATTTATTTTATTATTATTATTATTTATTTATTTTTTGTCTATTATCCAAGTCCACACTCCAGTCCAGTTGGTGGCGGTAATGCGCTTTATCAAGAAACCAGGTCTTGACTTCACCAACTTCAGTAATCTTCGTCCGATCTCCAATCTGCCCTTCATCTCCAAGATCCTTGAAAAAACTGTTGCTAGTCAACTTCACTCTCACCTGTCCAACAACAACATTTATGAAGAGTTTCAATCTGGATTTCGCCCCCACCATAGCACCGAAACAGCCCTAGTAAAAATCACTAACGACCTTCTTCTTGCTGCTGACTCTGGTCTTCTGTCCATCCTCATTCTTCTTGATCTAAGTTCTGCCTTCGACACCATCTGTCATTCTATCCTCCTCAACAGACTAACCTCCATTGGCATCTCAGGTACCCCGTTAGACTGGTTCACCTCCTATCTCTCTGACCGCACTCAATTCATTCAGCTTAAATCCTTCCGTTCCCAGTCTTCCCCTGTCTCCACGGGTGTCCCCCAAGGCTCTGTCCTCGGACCCCTCCTCTTCATCATTTACCTCCTTCCTCTAGGCCACATCTTCCGCAAACACGGCATCCATTTCCACTGCTATGCTGATGACACGCAGCTCTACTTGTCATCAAAACCAAACTCCACCCACCCACCCTCCATCCTCACCGACTGTCTCAACGAGCTAAATCACTGGTTTTCTAACAATTTCCTTCAACTAAACAGCAACAAAACAGAAGTCATTCTCGTCGGTACCAAAAACTCTATTTCAAAATCAGAACATCTTCTCGTCCCCCTTAACAACTCTCTGCTATCCCCCTCCCCTCAGGTCAAGAGCCTCGGTGTCATCCTCGACACCACTCTCTCCTTCACTTCACACATCAACAATATTACTCGGTCTGCCTATTTCCACCTCCGTAATATTAACCGTCTC
>JBBPBX010022333.1:0-14460 GCA_038048925.1 Garcialebias charrua
GTCGGGTGCCTCTAGATAGAGAGAAGGGCCTAGACCTCGTTCTATTAGTAATTATGCTTGCTTTGGGTGATGTGTATAACAGCTGTACCCATGATATAAATTTGTGCCCAAACCCAAACCTAGCTAATACTGTAAATAAGTAAGGTTTTACAGGTGAATTTTTTTTTTCTGATATCCAAATTATTGTAGGATAAGAAGCAGCTGTTGAGGAAAAGTGACTCTGTTTAATTACCCTGGGGAGAAGATGGAGGTGTTGTGACGTAACTCAAATCTGTTGTTCGAAAAGCTTCTAAGTGCATCAGTCATCACTGTCTTCTCACATTTTTATAGATCTTATTGCATTGCTTCTGTATTAATTAACCTTTAAGTCTATTTTTAACTGGTCTCGAAACTTAAGGCTTCATTTTTAATTATCTTCATAAACACATAATTTGGTATACAATTCATGACTGTGTTACGTAAAGCAGCTATTTATTTTTAATTCAAATGTCTATTGATATTTTGCCCTCAACCTTTTAGCACCAGATTTCACAACTGAAACAGCTGACGTTAATTCTGGAGGGCTGTCAATGGCACAACAATGGCGTGAAAATTTGTTAATTAACCTTATATTCTCTGAACTGATTTGACACTTATTAAACTGGCAGCGGACATACAGGATCATACAGTATCTTGAAACAGACTGAAGAGCAAAAAGCAGTGATTTTCTTTAAGCTTTATTTTTTTTTTATGATCTTCAAAACTCTAATGTGTTTTGCAATAATAGATTTTGATGCATTTGTTATCTGTGTTTGCTCTTTTCAGTTTGCACCTAATCAGCATTTAGGAATGAAAAGTTTAGCTTTCCCAAGTAGTGCAACTGTTACAATGAAAATGACAGGGTGAAAAAGCTGATTTCTGCACATAAACACCTTATATGTGTGTAATGTTATCACATTAATGGAAAAAAATGCACAGTTTGATGCAGACTTTTTCTGCAACTGCTGTTTACACAAGCAGTTTATGATAACAGATTGAGACGTGTTCAGAAAGCATTCCTGAGAAGCACCTGGGCTGAGTACAAATGAGGCCGGATGATGCAGGAAGTACACTGGAAATGTATGATATGCTGATAGAACGAAGAGTAGACAAAAATATTCATCTTTAATGATAATGGTTCTGTTGGTGTCTGAATATGACCATTAGTGCTATTATTGAGCAGAAGGAAACAAAAGGACAAACTAACTGCGGTAGGACCATTTAATTGATGTGAATGCAAGGGAAATAGACAACACCTGTGTACTGCTTACACATGTCTAAGGAATTTTGTGTTTCCATGCCAAGCTGAATTCTGACATTCGTTAACAAGTGCATTAAAAGCAAATTTGCCTAATATTGTGTAGCATCAATATGATATAGCATAAAACAAAAACAGCAAACAGGAGTATAGTATTATCTTGATTTCAGTAATGTAAAAAAAAAAAAGCTCCAAGACATGTAGTTAAATATTCAGAAAAGACTTGGCAGCAGCTGAATGCAGACAACTACTGTAGACCAGTTTTACAGACATGTCTGCAGGCTGCACACAAATAAAAGGGTCTACTTGGGTATGACTAAAGATTGTAAACAGTTTTAGGGTGTAGCTTTAGTTATGTCAAGGGTACATTTTTTGCAGTAATAATTCAGAATATTTCAGATATTCATGAGGAAGGTTTAGAAATGTAAGAAAAAGCTGCACAGTTGCAGCCAGTATTTTTCAACTTGGACTCTTTTTCTTAAAATATATATATTTTGAAGTTTCTTTATATATATATATATATATATATATTGAAGTTTTTTTTGTTTGTTTTTTTGACAACCTCAAAAATAGCATTTTAAACATTAATTCCTGATTACTTGTTTGTGTCTGTATGTTTATTCACCTCACAGAAAACGTGTTTGAAATGTTACCTCAAAGATTATTTTTAATGATCTTTTTCTCAGCTTGATTTAAGGTGTTTTGTTTTTTTTCCTAATCATCACATAACGTATCTTCACCACGCGTAAATGGAACCTAAAATCAGTTGTGGTTGATATACAGAATTTTAATCTCCCAACACTTTGCAAATTAATTATGCATTATGTATGGAGAAGTCTGTGTGTGTGTGACAGGTGTGAATGTTGTGTCTCATTGCTCTTGACCTTGTAGCCTACTTTGATGTGGGACTGAATCAGTACTGTCACGTTCATTCAGATGCAATGGGAGACTTCATGGTGCAACACATCTGCGTGCTCTTTCTGTTCAACAATGCAAACTGCACACCGTCACTCCTCAGAGAAATCTCTTGCAAACATGTTTAATAACTGCACATTTTTAGATTTACAACTAGGAACATCCATCCATTATCTTTACAGTTTTTTTTTTTTTACAGTCATTATTTTTAAAGGTTGAATGAATGAATCTTTACCCACTTTTTCCTTTTTCGGGTTGCAGGGGTCACTGGTGTCCATATTCAGCAGTCACTGTGCGAGAGGTGGGATGAACCCAGGACAGGTCTCCAGTCCATCACAGGGACACAGGGAGACAAACGAGACAAACAACCATTCACTCTCTCACTAACACCTAGGGACAATTTAGAGTTACCATTCAGCCCAACATGCATGCTTTTGGTCTGTGGGAGGAAACAGGAGTAAATGGTGAAAACTCACACATGCACTGAGAGAACATACAAAGTTACAAACTCCATCCAGAAAGGTCCCCGTCCAGAATTTGATCTGGCAGCCTGCTTACTGAGAGGTGGCAGCTCTACCAACTGAGCCACCGTGCTGCCAGCTAGGAACAGATTAGAAATAATTACAGAAATATTAGTGTATTTTAGTTCTTTGAACCCGTGTGAACAACAAATATTACTTCTGGCAGAAAAAAATTAAGATGGATTTGTTTTCCAGATGTTGCCACTGATTTTAGCAAATCGAAAGTTTTATTTTATAACATACAATTAATATTGATTAAAAGAATCCAAACATTAGTTTGCGTATTATTTCAGGTAGGAAGGCATATTTTAATTAAAGAGAAATTTGATGTAACTATGCATATTACCACATCAAGGTTGCACCTTAATTTAGTTTTAAAGGTTTTTGCTCCTTCTGTTATTGAAATGCATTAAAATACAAAAATGTTTCTGTTTTTATTGACAATTCAGGACATTTGAATTCAAAACCAGATTTTTTTTTATAGCCCGTTAGTTGTGTCCCCAGGCAACAGTGTTCAGAATTTAGTAACCTAGGAAGTATAGGTTAACCAGTCTTCTTGTCACTCAACAAAAACTAAATTAAACAGAGTAACAAAAATAGACACACACAAAAAAAAGGAATAATGCCTACTTTTCAAAAGCTATCAAATGAAACATCACAATCTATTATGATAAAAACAATTGAGCAAAGATAAGATGAAAAGCTTACAGAATTATTATTATTTTTTTCTGCCACGTCCTATTAAGGGTTGCATCTTAGTTTTGGCTCACTGATCCGTCTCGGATGATCCGTCTCTCCAACATCTGTCTCCAATTACTTCTCTCTTTCACTATTGCATCTCTCATTGGCGTAACGGGGTCTGAGAAAAGATTTGCATAGAGCGAGGCAATAGGCGATTAATTTATTTGTTTATTTATTTCCGTCCTTCCTCCTGAAGAGACAAAGACAACTAATGACAGCCAATAGTAATTAAACAACTGAGAAAACAAAGAGAGGAAAGGGAGTGAAGAAGTTGTCACATTGTGTCTCCAGGGACTGAAATGACTGGTGCCACCGGAGCAAGCAGTTGGACAGAAGGCCTCATGAGGAATTGGTGCTGTGTGGGTGCTGTGCTTTCATCAACTAAGCATGAGTGTTGCTGTGTGCTTCTTGAAAAACATTATTTGTTGGACACTTGAAAATCACAGGAGAGTGAAATGAGACAACGCTGCAGTTGTTTTTCAAGTTGGTAAACTTTGCAAACTTGGTTTATGCAATTTGGTTCATTCAAGCTTCACCTCACGTGTTCTTAATGCTAGCCTGGTTGTATGTGCATGTTTTGCGGACAAATGTGGATGATCAAGCTGTCTCTCTGCTGACGTCTGGGTTGTGTGCATGTTACCAAACAAAGAATGTGTTACTAAAAGGTTATCTTTTTTTTTTTATCTGGAAGAAATACGTGTATTTTATTACCGTAATTGTTTGCTACCAGCAAAAAAAGAGTAGAAGCCACTGCTTAAAGTACTCTACACCAAAACAAAGCAAAAAAGTTCAAGTTCAAGTCAAGTTTATTGTCATTCGCATCACATGTGGTACATAAGGTGGAATGAAATTGTGTACTCAAGGGTTTGGTTGCACCCAAAAATAGCAAAAATATGAAGTATAAAAAGAAGCAGTATATAAGTATCTAAGATATACGCTAAACACTAATAATGTAAAACAATACGGCGTAACAACAGCAGCCCGAACATGAGTCTTTGAGGAGCAGATGGGTATGAATGAATACAGCAGCATGGAATAATCAGCAGCATGCGATCAGCAGCATGGACAATCAGCAGAACAGATAAGTCATATCAAGATCAAGGTCAAGGTCCTATACGGAGCCCGAACATGAGTTTTTATGGGTGGATGGTCACCATTTAAAGTGTTGTTACAGTTATTTTCTTTTTCATTACAGTGATAATCTTGATTAGGCCTTTATGAATCTAACAGCTTCAGGGTAGAAGCTGTTCCTCAGTCTAGTGGTTCTACACTTAATGCTCTGCAACCTTCTGCCTGAAAAAGAAAAAAAAAAGTGGGGGGTAGACTGGATGTTATGCAAGAGCTATATCCCACTACTTCTGTTTTTAGCATACTTTTTTTTTTTGCTTGCGTATATATTTGCACTGTGAGATGAGTTGCTTATAATCTAAATGTATATGGCTATAAGGCATTCATTCATTCATACAGCTTGAAGACAGTGGCGGCTCCTGAAATGTCCACCGGGGGGGACTATTTCTCCAAAAAGAAAAAAAAGTTCCCAAGTTCAACTAGTTTAAAAAAAAAAAAATCAAATGCAGATTAATACAAGGTCAACAGAGCAATTAAATGCTCAGGATGAGAAGAACCAATTTGGCTCACTAAAACAACAAAGAACAAACAAAAATATGTATAGATAAATAAATTGCATATAAATTATAGAAAGGACAATAAGTGAGATTAAAACATTTCTGCATTTCTACTTGCAAGAGGCTTTGTTTTCATTCTCCAGATCAATACAGTGTTAAAGGTCCACTGACATCATCTTACAAATTTGCATGAAATGATAGAAGATATATATATTTGATCATTCAACTATGTTTGTTTTTGCAAACAAAATGATAAATTAATGAAAATTCCTTTCAAACTGAGTTTAAAATTAAAAACTGCTTTTCTCTCTGAAAAATCCGATTACAAGCGAATGCAACATTTGTGACGTAGGAAGCAGGACTTTCAGTCTGCGTCTGCCATTAACACATGATGCATTCTCTGCCAGATCGCCTTTTTTTTTGTATAAATTGAAAAATGCCGGTTCGGTGTGTCGCAGGGTGTTCTAATATCATCAGTGAACAAGTGAGCCTTTTCACTTTCCCAAAAGATGTAAGGCCTTCGTCAAAAATGGAATAAATAAAGCTGCCCCCTCAGACTGAGCTCCCTGTTTCCTGAACAGGTAAGACTCAATTAAATATAGGTGCAGACCTAAATTAGAACCTGCTGTTTCTGCTCATCTAACTTCCTGCTTCCAAAACAAAAGACAAATAGCTCAAATCTTAACTTAGATTGATAATTTTGTTGTTTTATTTCAATTTTCGCCATGAATATTTATATGAGGCACTCTAAAGATGTTCTTTCTCCTACGTCACAAATGTTGCATTCGCTTGTAGTCGGATTTTTCAGAGAGAAAAGCGTTTTTTTATTTTAAATTCAGTTTGAAAGAAATTTTCATTAATTTATAATTTTGTTTGCAAAAACGAACATAGTTGAATGATACAATATATATATCTTCTATCATTTCATGCACATTTGTAAGATTATGTCAGTGGACCTTTAAGAAATAGTATAAGGAACACTTGGACTTAGCCCCTCCGTTTGTAACTGGGTCTTAGACTTCTTAACAAACAGACCGTGAAGATCCACAACTTCTCCTCCTCCACCATTAGCACTGGCTCTCCTCAAGGATGTGTGTTGAGCCCTCTCCTGTTCACTCTGCTCACATATGATTGTACAGCCACACATCCAGGCTGTCATATTGTTAAGTTTGCAGATGATACAGCGGTGGTGGGATGCATCACAAACAATGATGAGTCCAGCTACAGGCAGGAGGTGGAACACCTGGAGAGCTGGTGCAAAGAGAATAACCTTCACATGAATGTGAAGAAGACAAAGGAGATGATTGTGGACTTCAGAAGGAACAAACACACCCACACCCCACTGAACATAAGTGGATCTGCAGTGGAAGTGGTCTCCAGCTACAAATACTTGGGTGTACACATGAATGATAACCTCAGCTGGAGCAACAACACCACCAGCCTGATCAAGAAAGGTCATCAGAGACTCTACTTCCTCAGACGGCTGAGACGAGCTGGTCTGAGCAGCCCAGTCCTCACCTCCTTCTACAGGTGTGCAGTGGAGAGCATCCTGTGCTCCAGCATCAATGTGTGGCATGGAGGCTGCACAGTTGCAGAGAGGAAAGCTCTACAGAGAGTGGTGAAGGCTGCACAGAAGTCTGTTGGAGTCAGTCTCCCCACCATCACAGACATTTACACCTCCAGATGCAGGAAAAGAGCCACTTGCATCATGAAAGACCCCACTCACCCAGCACACTCACTCTTTGCCCCACTCCCCTCAGGACGGAGGTTGAGGAGCATTAAATGTAGAACCACTAGACTGAGGAACAGCTTCTACCCTGAGGCTGTTAGACTCATGAATAAATAATCAATATGAATAAACACTGCAAAATATCACATCATGCTGATGCTGATCTGGTTTCTTGTTGCTGTGTTCATCTGTGACCATCTGCTCATACAGACTCGTGTTCGTGCTGCTGTTTATAATGATGTTTTTCTACTACATTAGGGCTTAGTGTATTACTAGTTGATGTTTTTCTTAGTTAATCCTAGATGTTATTACTGTTTTTCTCTTGCATTTGTTGTTGGATGTAACTGGGACCCTGTGTACATAATCTCGTTTTCATCACATGTACCACATGCGGTGCAAATGACAATAAAGACTCTCTGACTATGATAACAGTATACAGTATAAGTATATAAAATTATCCATGTTTGATCATTTTTTATAAGTAAATTAAAATGAATGTAGCCATCAGAGTCCAATACTGTACAATAACCTGCGCTGGCAACTTAACTCCACAAACAAACAAAGCAAAAAATAAACTCATCAGTTGCCACTTTTAAGGGCGAGATACACTCGAGCGTCCTCACGATACGCCAATACGCAGCGTACGTACGCTGTGGCAAAAGCGTAGCCCCGCGTAGCCCCTCAGGGCAAGTACGCGCAAAAGTATTTTTTTACTACGCATACGCGATTCGCATACGCGATGCGCGGTGTCTGACCTAAACTTCCCCGGCGCCGGACTGTTTTGTATGTTACACAAATGAAATAAATTCCTCTTTTTTATCGCTGATCGGGCCTTTTCTTTTGTTTTTTTGCCTAAAGTCAAGTAACCGCTTCTTCCTCCGTTCACTCGATGAATGAAATGAATGAATTCAGGTCCTACCTGGGTGCGCGATGTTTTATATATTCCCTGGTGGGCTGTGGTGGGCTGTGGGCTGCAGGAAAAGCACTCCCTGTTATTATTTTTATTTCTGAGAGAACTTTTTATAACATATATAGTAGAAAGACCGTATCAGAACACCGCAGAAGTCTGAGCGAGCTGCTCATGATAGGTTTCACTTTGAGCTGACTGAAATCTGTCAATCATTTCAGTAGGCGTGTCAAAGTGACCAATCAGCGAGCTCAGTTGAGTCCTCTCCGTGCTCAGCTGCTCATATTACAACAAGGAGAACGCGAGCGTTTGAAAGCTGATAGTTTCTGAAAGTATAGAAGCGAAAACATACGCACAAAATATGCGCGCATACGCGCGTATACAGAGTCTGCCTCAGTGTATCTCGGCCTTTAGAATAAACAGTCAGCTGAAGGCTTTTATCACAAACAGAGCCACCTAAAAGTGGAGAGGATATCAGTCAGGAATGGTAATATAATAATATAAGCATTATATAAACGCTGTCATTAGCATGCTAAGCTCCAAAAACAAACTCACCAGTTGCCACTTTTAGAATAAAGTCAGCTGAAGGCTTTTTTCACAAACAGAGGCAGAGCCATCTAAAAGTTTAGAGGCATATCAGTCAGAAATGCAAATAGACATAAGGGCTTTCAGTGATTTAAAACTTACTTGAGCAAGCCTGCTTGAGTCACTGACCGCATGGCTCATTTTCCAGACAAACAAAAAAAAACAGGAAGTATGATCGGTAGGTAGAGCTCACGTTGAACGTATCAAGGGCGGTGAAATCTGCGCCCATCATCTTCCCATTGTTTTGTGATGTCGTGGAATAACTGTGCATGCGCCATTTATAATGAGAGTCTATGGATCAAAACAGGAAATACATCACCAATCAGAAAACGTTTTTTGAAACAAACAATATAACTCTTCATTACTCATAAAATATTTATCCTACACAACCGAAAACATATATGCATATATTTCAAAATATTTTTATTTTATTATTTCATTTTTATTTTTATAAAGTCTTCAATGTAAAATGGTCCAGAAGTTCCAGTTGGGCGGCACCCTAGCGCCCCCTATTGGCCGGCCGCACCTGCTTGAAGACCTGCCTGTTTACTTTAACCAGTCATGTGGAAAAATCAGGTTTTCAAGAATCTACAGCAGCAGGGGAGAGCATGAGGTGGGTTTGTGAAGTTTATCAAGCTCCCTGTTTGACACATGGCCCATAGGGCTATTAAACTTAGTGCATATTCACAAACTGAGTACAGTAAATACTACCTTGATGTAAATAACCTAATAACTCATTCCCATGAACACAGGGAGCAGCTTTGACCCAGTGGTTGGAAGATTTTCTAAGTACCCTTGGTTAAAGCACTGGACCCCCCACTGATCCTGGTAGGCTTATCTGTGTATGAGTAAGAATATAAAAGTGCTGCATATAGAGTGTAGAATATATAATATAAAAGAGGTGTATGAGTGTGTGAAAGAAAAACACTTTGTAGAATGCTCTCCAGAACCTGGACAAGATTTTAAAAAAATCACTGCACAAGTGTGGACCATTATTTCAAAAGGGTGGTTTGTCATTCTTTTTGTGTTTGTTTTTGGGAGGGTTATTTTCTGTTTAAAATAATTTTAACATGTTGCATTTTTTTTAGAGTTTCCTTATCAAATTGTGACCATAATGCAGAGGTGCATACAATTATTTATGTATTTTCACAATTGACCTATTTACAATATCTTAACTGATTTTAGTATATTACCTCCTAATTCGTATACCTGCATTAAAATACTGCAATAAATATGGGGGCATAAAGCAAAAGAAAACTTTTTTTAAAACAGTTTCCTACTCCTACAAGAAAACCTATTTTAAAATAACTTTTCTCATGTATATTGATACCAAATGATGCATATACAGGAGGCAATGTCTCTCTCTTCTCTGCTTTGATTGATTTCCCTGCACCTAATCTTATCTTTATTCAGATCTTCACATATCTACATGGAGCCAGCGAGTGCAGAGACAGAGAAAAAAAGTTGGCTGGGGAGAAGCATCTCATAATGCTCTCTGATTTGTCAAATAAAGCCCAAAGAAAGGCAGCACCGAGAGTGTGGGATGTGAGAACAAAAGGAGCATACAATGCAAAAGACAGAACTACCGTATTTGGCTTAAAGAGAAATTAAAAACACTTGTAGCTATGTAAGGACCTGAACAGATTTTTAAAATCAAATATGTCTCCGTTATTCACCTCTGTCATAATGACATTAACCAAGTTTCCATCTATTTTCAATTCGAATTTTGAGCAAATTTTTGAAAATTCCAAAAATGTAAATAAAAATTAATGCGAATCAGAAGTGTTTCCATCAACTGGCTTGAAGCGAATCCACCAGGCCACGCAAAGCGGCATTACGTCAGACGTCAGCGTTACGCACGTCTACAGTAAACAGGAAGTAGCGGTTGAAAACAGGAACCGAACCACACATCTCGGCAAAATGGAGAGAATATTTCAGGAATGTGTTGCTATCGGGCAAGTTGTATTTATTCTGTCATGCCAACTAGTTTTAGCGATGTTACAGCGGAAACAGCTGATCAGTCACATGACGTGAATGTTCGCTACGTCAGAACTGAGTCGGCAAATCTGTTTCCATCTCTCGTTTTGCGCATCAGCTCTGTTTCGAAAAACCCAAAAACCACCTCAAGCGAGCGTATCAACTTTTTTGCGAATTAGAGGAAGTTAATTTGAATCGTGCCGTTTCCATTCACCTTTTCTGATGCGATACTTCAAAATGTGCATCAAGAAACCTTGATGGAAACACGGCTATTGACACAAAATCTTCTAATTTGTTGTTTGTGTTATTAAAAACTGAGTGAGAAGTTGCTTGTTTCCTCTCAGACCTGGTTGAATTTCACAATTTACATGTATAGATTTAATCCCATTTAACTCTAGCACAAAGCAAATGAGGCACACCACTTTACCACCAAACGTGTACCGGTACACATCTTGTAAGTTCCACACTGACATAAACAGAAATCAACTTTCAGTGTAACATCAGTGAAAAGGAGACTGTTCAGAAACTGGCGGCAGCTTTAGATCTTTGGTCGTTATTGCATGAGACACATGAGCAGTTGATTTTACGCTCTCTTTTTTTTCTGTTCACGTCTGTCTTATGTATCAAAATCAAACAAGTCAAAAGAGGGTGATGCAAGAAAACATTCAGAATCATGGAAGAGTGGCTTTGAAAAGATAGCTGTTAGCTGGGACTTGCAGATGTGATATTTAAGAGTGAGAATTGAAAGTTAATTGTGTAATTTCTAAACTAAAACCATTTCCGATGTTAACAAAATCACTCAACGTTGAATTTGAATGTATAAGAAGCCAGAGTCTTGTGACAGAAATTTGCGGAACTTCCTACACTCATTCCACTTTGACACTATTCCAATATGTTTACTACCACAACAGCAGACCGTTCAATTATTATACGTTTATTGTCTCTGTGGTGCCTCTGGATGGGGGTGTGGGGTTTTAACAGAAGACAAACAACATATATAGTTGTCAAAAGCCTAGAGGGCCCTTGCGCAGCTGAAAATTCTAATGTTGTAATGTTCTTTGGTTCATGTCAGTATGAATGTCAAGAATTGCAAAAACTCGAAAGAATTCACATGGATAAAAAAGCAACAACTGAATAATAAAACATAAATGTACTGGTATTATATAGTTTTCCAGTCGTTAAACTCATCTACAGCAACTTTAAAATACGTTTTATTGCAATAACATGACAGTACCTCTCATCTGCTAAAAATGCTCTAATAGTTAATGATGTTAAAAAAAGAACATTTAAGAATGTAACTTCCCTCTTGGGAACATGTTTTGTGTCACTTCAGATGGGTTTGTAATATATAATGTAATTTATGAATCAGTGTGCGGGGGGTGGGGGGTGCTTTTCAATATCTTTCAGTTCAAACTTAAAGCAAGATGAAGAATTTTATATTCATTCTTCATGTTGATCCCTTAAAGGCATCTCTTGCTTTCTGTTAGAGTCAAAATGAGAAGAAAGGCAGATTGAGGGGAAAGTGGGACCCTGCAGAAAGATTAGCCTGGATTTGAAGTTTGAGCATGTCTAGACTTCGAGACCAAAACGTTTGAACTTTGGATAAGATGGAGAAACTTCTAGACAACTCGCTAGTCAAATATTTGAGATATACCATGTAGCAAGATGCAGAATGTATCACTCTACCAAATGGGTTATTTTTTCTAAAACATTACTCAGTTTTTGTGTTTCTTTTGTGCTTTATGCATTAGTGTCATAATAAGGGAAATTGTATCATCAGCTTATAAAAACACAAATTATCTTTATTTACGAGTTTAACAAAACTTTATTTTTTGTTTGTTTATTAAATGCTTCTAAAATTAGTTTTTGCATTTCTCTCTAACCTTTAACACTCCAGAGTATTAGTCAGTAAAATAAATGTGTTGTTCGTTCAAGGTATTTGAAAAATTTGTTGATATTTATTTTGTTTTTACATTTGTCCTTATACATTCTTCCTAAATATTACAAATACAATTTTAAACTCAAAGTTAATGTGGAGTATGTTAGTTTTCCTTTTGGCTGCTCCCGTCTGCAGGGGGTTACGGCAGTAGGTGAACTTGCATGAAAGATTTGGCAATTGTGTTATGCCAGATGCTCTTTGTGGTGCAACTTGAGCTTGAATTGGCAGCCTCAGGATTAAGGCTGCAGTGCTTAACCACTGAGCTACTGTAGCCCACAAAGTTAATGTAGTGTAAATTTTCTGAAAAATAAAAGAAGTGATGAAAAGCATACGAAAATGGTTGTATGCAAGTGTTGCATTGGGTTTTGAACCACCTTGGCATAACTGTCTTAGAGGAGTTGATGGGAGAGAGGGCGGGCCCTGGAGGCCATCTTAGCACCAGCACACTTTTTTTCCCCCCACTAGGAGTATGTTGTTTGTGGGAATCAGTTTGTTTGGTGGCTCCTCAGACTGATGAAGTCCTAGATGAAGGACAAAATGTCTCAGAGAAAGAAAAAAAAAGAAACCGACCAGATGACCTGAACATTGTTGGATTTCTACCTGGAGCGTGAACTTTGGTGCTGCATTGGGTATTTTTGACCTGCACATACTGTATTACTGAGCTCTGTTTTCAGCAAGTTGTTTTATATTTTATACTGACTTTTAAAATGAATACCAGCCAGTGAACCAAGACACATGCAAACACTTTAGTTTCAACCTGATATTCTTTGTTGCATCATTTTTTTTAAGGTTGATTTCCAACTTGAGCTTTTTGTCTTTTTCAGAAATTCTACAGTTATTGATTTTGGCCACATAGTTTTATTAAAACATTGTGTGTGTTTTTCAGAATGGTGAAAAACATTCTCCCCATTAAGTGTTTTGTATGAATGTTAACACAATGCATTGAAAAAACCATCCTATGGTATAAAGATATTACGGCCAAATTAACTGAGCTCCACAGTCACAAGCACCATTTTAAACTGATAAAACACAAGCAACATAAAAGCAACACATCTGGTTTTGTCTTAAATGACCAAAAAAAAATGATAAAGTGGCATGAGTCAAAGAAAAAAAAGAGAACGGAAAATGAGGGAAGATGCTGAGATGGTTTTAATTTAGTGATTACAGATTTCTCTTGATTGTCCATGTCACATTTATTAGAGAGAAAAACAAACAATGACTAAGATTAATTGATGGATGTTGTGTGAATATGATGTTAAGGGTTTCTAATGGGAAAATAGAAACCTTAATTACCTTGACTCATTGAAGCCTCTTACAGACATGCAGTGTCCCGTTAATCTGTTAGCTGCTGAGCTTGTCTGAATCATATCTCAATTCTTTGGTACTTTTCAACAAGATTTTGTGAATAAGTGATTTTCCAAGACTGGTTCTAGTACCATTCTGGCTCCTTTTAGTATTTAAAAAATATTGCACAGTGGCACCTTTTTAACTTGATATTAATTAACTTTTTTTTTTTTCAAAGCATTTAATGTTCAGCACATTGTCTGATAAAGTTGTTGTGTTTCAGTTGCTCTCATTTCCTGCTTTTTAACACAGGGTTGCGTGTTTGGTAGGTGTAAAATTTTGCAGCATAACATTGTTTTCATTAAAACAAAAACTACTTGCACTTGTTTGCAAAGGCGCTCTTTTCTATCTGGAGAAAATAAACTGTGAATGTGGAGGCATCTACAGTAGAAACCAAAATAAAAATAAAAATTCTTGAGCTGAATTGACACATTTGTGCAATTAAAACTTCAGAAGGACTGCACTGTTCAAAAAGCCTAAACGGATCAAAAATAAAACAATAAAACTGTTTCCGCTACTTCACCCCACCTGTGATCTATTTGCTACCTAATTACTGAATGCTTGGTACAATACTACAAATTGCCATGGAGATACAACATAACACTGAGAAAATTGTGACTCTGTGGGAAATTCACTATTACACCTGACTTGATGCAGTGCTGAATTTCACAGAAACAGCAAATGTTTTGCACACACTGTGGCTCAAAGCGGACACGAGATAATAGGTAAAGAACAACCCATCTTTGTGGACTCATTGGGTGAGGATGAAACACAAACAACTGTTGGAGCTGGCAGTGCCAAAATAATCTATGGCTGAAAAAAGGAATCCAGATGGTTCAGCAGAACAGAGGACAGGAACTTAGGAAGAGACAATGAAAATGGTCTGGCAGTGAAAGAATGA
>JBBPBX010022334.1:25453-41512 GCA_038048925.1 Garcialebias charrua
TTACTTTGGCCACCACCGTTAAACTTTTAACGGCTGCCAATTAACAGGCCTGCAAGGACACTCTGTGGGGCATGAAACCAACTCCTGCAGAACAGACACCTACTCACACACGGTCCAATTTTCTTTTTGGCTTTGTAATGCGCGCCTTTGTGGCATGTGAGTTCATGGGTATGCACGCTGGTCAAATCAACACAAGACCTCCTCCTATCCCACATTTCAGTTCAACGTCCTTGAAGACGAAGAACAGAGTGAAACGACCATTTACCTCCTGGTGACCTCCTGGGAGGACTCAGTGTGTATGTGCTTTAGGGCGGGGGTGGGACCAATGCTTCAAACTGTTTGTCTATTTGGTTTTGGGTGGGGGGGTATTTTTCAGAAGAGAAATTCCCTCCAGTCGACCGCTGCAAACACCTGGCAGTATTCACCAGCTGTGGTTTGTGTCACCACTTTGTCCACTGTAAATAATGTCAACTTATCTGGCATGTTTGTGCAAAAGTGCATTTATGTTGAAAGTAGCACCAACTGGTTGTAGATTTTTTTTTCCAAAAATGAATCGATGTCATGAAAGATTGTAGTGATACACTGTTTGTTTGGAGTGCAGCTGAATGTCAACGCTCAAAAGAAACATCAATTCATTCTCACTTGCCCTCCCACCAACAGGGTACCCTGGCTATTCAGGAAGTCTTGCTTCTCCATTTCTCCCCATGAGTCCCCTGGATCACCATAGCAACAGCCTCTATGGACAGCACCGCTTCTATGAATCTCAAAAAGGTAGGTGTATTTGTGAGCTTGTGGGGGAAATATATATATTTTTTAGCAGAAAATTTGTGAACTGCTTATTCAGCATCATCCCAGTTACTGTATATAGTCAAGTGGCGTCAGTGTTGGTAGTCAATGGGGATTTATTGATTGATTGATAAAGCATGCATCTGATCTCTAGTGCTCACTTTTGTTCCTCCTTTACGCATTTCCTCCTTAGATCACTTCTACCTGAGAGGCCTTCCTCCCCAGTCTCCTCTACTTTCCACAAATCACAACCTTCCCCCGCTGTCCAGGACTGCCCCGGGCCACCCACTTGGCCATTGCAGCCGGGAGACTGACAGCGGGGGAGGAGGTGGGAAGAGCATCAAGGATGTGGGTGAAAAAACGGTTGTGTCAAAAGACAAGGAGCGATCCAGCAGCAAAGAGCGGCACCAAGACAGCAAAGACAAACAACAGTTTCATCATCACCACCCTCATCAGACGAATGCTGCCGCCACTCCATCTAGCCTCCAGCACCAGTCTTACCCCCACCCTCACCATGCCCTTCTTTCTCACCTTGCGCTCCAGGGCCGGGAGGAAGACCACAGACACTCTCTGGAGCAACATAAAGACTACAAAGACAGTGACTCGGGCAGTCAGGGAACAAAACTTCTGAGTGCCTGTAAATTGTCCAGTGCAATGGGCTCAGAGTCTGTGTGCGGAGGAAAAGGAGGAACACTGAGCAGTTGCAATGGTGGTGGTGTGAGTCGGCTCACGTCTGGAGGTGGAGGTGACAGGCAAGGCTCAAAAGATGGACCCATTAATGGGGAAATGAGAATCAGAGAGTCCTCAACTTCCTCATCGGAATGTATGCGACGAGGGGCTGTTTCAGCAACAGCGTTCCTAACACCTCCGACACCTCACTCTGTGGCTTCTTACTCCATGCCTCCACCTCCCGCACCGCCACCTCCTCACGCCTTGCACATGGGCTCACCGGTGACAGGAGGGTGGCTACACCCTCCAAGTCACCATCCACATCCTGAGTTTTACTGTCCCCCACCTCCTCCGCTAACACTTACGTCCTCTAAAGATCCAGCATTCAGCCCTGGAGGGTCCAGCATGGAGGCAAAAGTCACTGGCCCAACGTATGTGCCCTCGGTTGGACTGCAAGGTGACGTGGCCACTCCTGATTGTTGTGGAACAGGAGGAGGTGGGAGAAAAGCAGAAGACAAAAGTGTAGAAAGATCTTTTGAAAGTTCCCATCATCACCACCACAGCTGCCTTAGCAGCTGCCAGAAGAAAGACAAATCCCAGTCACAGCAACAGCAGATGGGATATGGCAAAGCTGAAAAACCTCCTGACTGGAGCCAGCCAACGCATCACTTCCAAAAGTCTGGCTCCAATGCAAGCTCTCAGCCTGAACTGCGGTCCTGCAGCATGGACACGTCTTCATCGTTCAGAGATGGTGAAATATCAAATGAGATTTACCGCCATTCACTTCCACCAGATAGCCATAAAGAACACTCTAGTTCTGGACAGGGTGCAACCAACAACGGTCCCGATTCCAGCACTTGTTCCTTTAGAGACTGTTCTCTTTCAAGTTCAAATGGAAAGGTGGGACTGGGGCCCTCAGTGCAGAAGGAAGGACAGAAGGTTGCAAGAATACGCCACCAACAGCACAGTAGTCAGACAACAATTAGCGAGGACAGGGACAGAGACGGAAGTCGGACACCATCGTCATGGGGGACTCGAGGTGGTCAACAGGAAGACCAAACGAAAAGATCCCATCATGCGTCGGTTAGTAAAGGGAGCCATTCTCAGCAGCCTCCACCACTTTCCCACTCCTCACCACACGCCAGTGATGGTGAGGGCAGTGCCATAAAGAACCTTATGAACTACAGTTCCCAGCAGCCCTTGCTGTTGCCACAGAGAAGCCCTTTTGGCGGTCTTGGCTGCCTCAACAAGGGTGGGGAGAGATCAGAAAGGGCCGACAGAGGAGGAGCTAAAAGCAACATCTCCCAACAAGAATCCCCAAAACAGTCTCTCCCATCTCGCCGGGGCCCCACTAACGAGGGAGAAAAAACTGACAGAGGCACAAAGGAAGTGGGAGAAGCAGGAGAGGGGGAGGTCCGGCAGCCTCCGGTGGGTATTGCTGTCGCTGTTGCCAGGCCCCCCCATCGTTCCCCAGACAGCACTCCTGGAAACAACAGACAGAGCAGGGTGCTGCCCAGCATGAAAGGTCAGACATCTTATATGATTTGAATCATGTTGCAAGTCTTGGCCTTTGCTGTCAATCATTAAACACTTTCGTCGTTGACGAGAATAAACATTTGTAGAGCTTTAGGCCCTGTACACACGTAGCCGGATATCAGTAAAACCGAATAGTTTATCGTGCGGTTTGGCCTTTCATCCACACGTGAACTCCGGTTGATGTAACTATAAACTAATAATAAAAAAACTCCGACCAAAGTGGAGATTTGAGAATTCTCCGCTTTCGAGTTTGCGTGTGGACTTTCAAAGTCAAAGTCAACTTTATTGTCAGAACTGCAATATGTACAGGACATACACAGGACCGAAATTGCGTTTCTCTCAGTCCCTTGGTGCAACAGTAACCATCTAAACACTAAACACTAAAACATTTAATAAACATAAGCATAAAATAGTAAAAGTGTAACACTGTCCTGAGTTTTTTCATAATAGTATAAAAGTATGAAAATTTACACCAACACTGAAACACCAAACACCCCTAAAACACCAAACACCCAATGAACATAAGCATAAAATGAAATAATAAAAGTGTAATACTGTCCTGAGTTTTTGCATAGTAGTATAAAAAGTATAAAAAGTATATCTATAAAATAAACTGAAGGTTCTAGCATTGACATTTGCAAAGAGTGGCACAGCAGCATATAAGTTAATGTACACAGTATATGTATGAGGTAGTTGATGTTGGTATAGAGGCAAAGTGGCATATGCAGTGAGGCACATAAGGCACATTTGGCATCCTTAGATAAGGCTAGTCAGAGAATGCTGTATATGTATCTGCAGTAGTGTAGATAAAAGTAGTGTAAATGTAAACAGTAGTAATAAATGTAAAGCAGTAGTAATAAATGTAAACCGTATTAATAAATGTAAACAGTGAATGTAAACAGTAGTATGACTATAGGCAGTAATGTAATACAAACATTAGTGCAAATATGAGAAGTAGTGCAAACTGAATGAGCACATGACCGAGAGTTTAGTGAATAACCCGTTTGATGACACAGAGTCCAGTGTTAAAAACTTTGTGTTGAGTGGTAATGTGTGAGAAAGTTTTTTGTGTTAAGGCAGTTCAAATGGGAGGGGAGGCAGAGCAGGCAGAGTGTTTAGCATTCTGACTGCCTGATGAACAGAGCTGTCTCTCAGTCTGCTGGTTCGAGCCTGGAGACTCCTCAGTCTCCTCCCTGATGGCAGCAGTCTAAAGCGGCTGTGTAGTGGGTGTGTGGGATCACCTGCCATGCAGAGGGCTTTCCGAGTGAGGCGTTTGCTGTGTAAGTCCTGCAGTGAGGGCAAGGAGGTGCCGACGATCTTCTCAGCTGCTCTCACGATGCGCTGGAGGCTCTTGCGGCAGGATGCAGTACATGCACCAAACCACACCGTGATGCAGCTGGTCAGGACACTTTCTATGGCACCCCTGTAGAAGGTGCACATGATGGGGGTTGAAGCTCCAGCCCTTTTCAGCTTGCGGAGAAAGTAGAGGCGCTGGTGAGCCTTCTTGGCCAGTGCTGCAGTGTTCCTGCTCCAGGACAGGTCCTTCGAGACGTGCACTCCCAGGAACTTGGTGCTGTCCACTCTCTCCACTGCGGTGCTGTTGATGGTCAGAGGGGCATGTTGTGCATCCCTCTTCCTGAAGTCCACGACAATCTCCTTTGTCTTCTCCACGTTGAGAGTGAGATTGTTGTGTCCGCACCACAAGGCCAGGCGGCTCACCTCGTTCCTGTAGTCCGTCTCATCGTTGTTGCTGATGAGACCCACCACTGTTGTGTCGTCCGCAAACTTGATGAAGTGGTTGGAGCTGTACGATGGTGTGCAGTCGTGTGTTAGCAGGGTGAATAGAAGGGGGCTCAGCACACATCCTTGTGGGGCTCCTGTATTCAATGTGATGGTGCTGGATGTGTTATTCCCGACCCGTACTGCCTGTGGTCTCCCGGTCAGGAAGTCTAGCAGCCAGTTACACATTGAGGTGTTCAGCCCCAGACTGTCCAGTTTATGGATGAGCTGTTGGGGGATGATGGTGTTGAATGCCGAGCTGAAGTCGATGAACAGCATTCTAACATAAGAGTCCTTCGTGTCCAGATGTGTGAGAGCTGTGTGGAGGGCAGAGGAGATGGCATCGTCGGTTGAGCGATTAGGTCGGTATGCAAATTGGAAGGGATCCAGGGAGGCAGGGAGGACAGATGTGATGCTTTTCATGACTAGCCGTTCAAAGCACTTCATCAGGATGGGGGTGAGTGCTACTGGGCGATAGTCATTGAGGCATGCGGGCGTTGCCTTCTTTGGGACAGGGATGATGGTGGTGGCTTTGAAACAGGTGGGGACGATGGCCTGGCTCAGTGAGATGTTAAAGATGTCCGTGAAGACCGCTGCGAGTTCCCCTGCACAGTCCTTCAGCACACGACCAGGTACAGTATGTTGTCAGGACCAGAGGCCTTCCGGGCGTTAATCTTGATAAATGATCGCCTTACACTGACAGCGCCAGCAGAACCGGAGATTTGCGTTTTTCTGCAGCAGCTGGAGCGGCGCTGACGTCACATAATGCTCTAAAAAAAAGCGCTAAAATGTCAACATACCTGCTCTGACATGATTCCCAGTTGACATTTTCCTGCGATTTATTAACTTTGTACTCCAACACGGTATTTAATAGTAGTTCAACCTCGCGCTCTGTCCACACAAACAAATGAAAAAATAAAATAATAATAACAGGAAGTTGTGGTTGCTTTGAAGAGTTGTGACAGCACTACACTGCCACCTATGGGTTCGGCATATTCATTACAACGCTCTGTGGTGAAAATAAACGGGGACATGTAGACAAACATTTTAAATATCCGAACATGTATGTACAGAGATATTTTTTTGCGCAGATATTCGTTTTTCAAACACCAGGCTACGTGTGTACAGGGCCTTAGTCAATTGCTAGAATTGACTAAATTAACTTACAATTCAAAAACATACATTTTTGTATTTTCGAGGAATCAAACGAGGCATAAAAAACCAGACGGCAATTCTGCATTTGAAATGTTTGTTAAAGGCCTTCTAAAAATAAACAACAACCACTTTTTTTCTTAGAAATCAAGGAGACACACTAAAGGTTGGAAGTTATGAACAAAAAACAAAGTGCTATGCATGCTTTGGCCATCACATTTTGAGATCCTGACTACAGGTAGCGCAAGTTTTAGATGTTAGAATGGTGTGTTTGTGATTTAGGGGTGTCACGTCCTGTGTATCCTCTTGGTCGTGAACTGGAGGAGAGGAAGAGGATGACAGAGGACCAGATCAGCCTTCATCATCTCGACAGAGACAGGGAACTAGTCATCAGGTAAAGCCATAAACACCAGCCAATGTGCACACACACACACACACACACACACACACACGCACACACACACATGCACACAATAGCCTCTATCTTCTTTTTTCTTGTTTGATAAACTACACTTCTTTTATTCACCTTGCGTCTTTCTCCCAGACCGAAGTTCTGCTTCTCGTTCCTCTCAACCCCTCACTCTATTTACTCCTCTCACCCTTTGATGTGGCTTTTCTGTACCTCCTCACTCTCCTGCTTCCCTTCTCTTTCTCTTGAAGATGAGATGTGGTGCATTAATGTTACAAGGACTAATATGGATGTCTCTGAAGTATCAGGCTCTTATTATGTAGTCATATTAAGGGAAGAAAACATATAATGAGAAGTCATAGACCAGGCGCAAGATGATGGCTCTTCCTGTTGCTGTCACATTTCCTTTACTTGATGATTATAATGGTAGTAGAGGTAATGAAGATGACATGGATGAAGATAATGATCATAATAATGGTGATGAGGATGATGAAAATAAGAGGGATAATCAAAGTAATGATAAAGTTCTCCTCTCCCGATGCCACAGCAGGGAAAACAAGGATTGCGTGGAGTTTGCCAGGATCCACCCTTCCAGTATCTGCCATGGTGACCTGACCTCTCACCTCCTGGTTCCTGGTGGAGCAAGCCAGTTAGGGGCAGACCCCGTTGCACATGCTCACCCAGCCCACCACCACTGGATGCAGAGAACAGGAAGTCCCTCCCTCTGGATGGGGCATTCATACAGTGAGTACATTTCACGTTCCAGTTTCAAACAAAGCAAAACTCTTTGGGTTTTCTATTTAACTCATGTTGTTGAAGCTTAAAATTACAAATGATATTGAAGTGTTATTTAGTGTGATCAATGTTTTATCAACCGACCCAGAGAAACTTTGGTGGTCTGAAGTTTTGCTGCTGCTACTTACTAGCAGAAAAGGAAATCTAGATTCCAAAATATGTCAAACAATTACCGTATTTCTCACCCTATATGTTGCAGTTTTTTTTTTTGCATAATTTGCCTGCCCTGCGACTTATACACCAAAGCAATCTATTTATGGATTTTTCCCATATTTATAAACCAATTTTTGGATGAGATATGACTGTTTTCATTCATTCTGACTGAAAAAAATTGAACACTAAAATTTTCAGCCTCTAGATAGCACTCGAATAGTATGACATGCCATTGCGTCATGTAATAGGTAAAAGTGGCTATTAATGACACAATCAGCTTGCCATACTGCCACCGTCATCCAGCTCGCTTGGGACAACCGTCAAATCAGCTTCGTTTTGCTGTATCGCCCCGGTGAAATGCAGCTGATTTGACCATTGAATTGCATTTATTAAGTAAAAGTTCAACTGAGACACATCTTTACTATAATGTCGAGCAAACAAATGTGGTTATCTTGTTAAATTTTGAAGAAATGCGCGGCATTTCTTCTTACTGATTTCCTCTCTTTCTGCGCGCTCCTGAAGCACCGAGGTAGCAAATACTTTTGAAATACAGCTGATTTGACCGTTAAAGTCATTTTATTAAGTAAAAGTTCAACTGAGACACCTTTACTATAAAGTTGAGCAAACAAATAATTGTTTTTAGGTGCTTATCTTGTTTAATTTCAATGAAATGTACAGCGACTTTCGCGTGCCCGCTTCCGCGAATTGGGTTTTGAAATGCAGCTGATTTGACTGTCAAAGGGCATTTATTAAGTAAAAATTAGACTGCCTTTTCTATAATTTAGAACAAACAGTTGTTTTTAAGTGTTAATCTTGTTAAAGTCCTCCCATGCACGCTCTCGCGGCCGTCATTTGGCAGCCAATTGATTTTTGGCACAACGCCGGCCCACATTTCCAGGTTGTCAGCGGTCGTGCGTAACAAACGCAACACATCAGCAGTGATGCATAATAGATGCGACGTATACGGCGAAGCAACTTATTTATGAATTTTTCCACTTTATTAGACACATTTTGACTGATGCGACTTATAGGGCGGTGTGATGTGTACAGTGGAAAATATGGTATTGGTGAAATGAATTTAAAATTCAAACACTGTCCATCCTTGAGTCTTTTGTTTGATCATAAAGTCAGTACCCCCCTCAACATTTTGGTGAGCCAGCCAGAAATCATTCAGATAAATGCACGCTTGTAAAAATGACAGTATTTATAATGCGAACTATTACCAGAGATATTGTTGTTTAAAGAAAATTTTCACAGTTTGCGTGTATGTGCATCTATATTACAGGTTTGAGCCATGTGGGAATGAACCCAGGTTTCCCACCCGGTCTTGCTAGTCCTTTGCAACCTGTCTTGGGGTCACTTACCCAAGACCCAAACTCCCCACTTGTGGTTCTTCCTACCGAACCTGGGCCTCATCATCATCTCGGTACGGAACATTTCCACAGTAACAGAAGCACACATACACCCAGCAGAGTCTATATTCATTACCCAGACTTACCGCCTCACTCCCACTTTCATCCTGTCTGTAGCATGGAAGCTGCAGCCGTTTCTCTCCCAGAGTTTTAGTATCATTGGCTAATCATAATATAATGCTCAACTAAGTCCCTCTGTCAGTGGGACAGTGTTTTATAGCTTCGTTAATGGGAGCAGCCATTCCATTGCCCCCTCTGCATGTACCCAGCATTATGCAGACCATTTGAACTGGTGGTTTATCTCCCTTGTGGCAGAGCACTGATTTGTTTGGACTCGACTTTGTGCTGCGTGCGCCTTAAGGTATACGTCTGAAACAATATATGTTGCAAGATTTTTTTTGTAGTTTCTGCCATTGCTGTAGAGAGAACAGAATGTGTGTGCGTGTGTGCGCATGTGTGTGTGTGGATGTCAGCGCTGCTTTGCAAACAGGCTGTGAAATTTAATTATCTCCCGCCTCCCTTGACTCGCTCTGTGAGAGTTCCTGCAGAGAGGGGAAGTGCATCCACTGAACCCTTCCCCTGGGAAACATTAGCCCACTCAGGCTAATCTCACAGAACAAAGGTTCCCAGTGACAAGGCCGCCAAGGAGGGTGTATGTGTGTGTATGTGAGGACACATTAGAGTTTGTATGAATACATATGCGCTTTGGGTGGCAACCTGACAAAAATGTATACTTTCTTGCAGAAAAATCCCACTTCGCTGGAACAAAAAGTTCATGCAGCTGATTGTACTCGTTCAACTTTTCATTTTTATAAACCATCAGTTACAACAAGATCCCACATAGTTAGATTCAAAAGTTGAAACAGTTTCTTTTGGCCAAAAATAATTGTGATATTTAGTTGCTCTTATATTGAAAAACACAAGTTGGACCAAAATTCTCATAATCTGTATTTTTTTTTTTTTATACTTCCATTTCCACTTTGTTTAAATCATTCATTTGTTTTTTGTCTTTTCTGATTCCTGCGCCAGATGTTTTGGAGCAGTCAGGTTTGTGGCCTCCTGTTTACGGAGCCAGGGCCCCTCCTCCTCACCTGCAGCACCACCCAGTCTATTCGCGCACCTCATACCTACAACAACAGGAGCTGTACGCCCTGCAGCATCAGCATCAACAGCGAGCTATGGAGCACATGCAGCGCATCCCCTTAGGACATGTAAGATTGTTTCTAACATCACTCAGAAGCATTTTGAACAATCCTAAACAGCTAAACTGAATGATTTTTTAAAAACATTTTATAAAAGTACAAAGTAATATATGATTTACAGTGTAAATCATATATTACTTTGTACTTTGTACACTTTGTACTTTGTTGCACTTTAGTTTTTGTGGTGGATTTTGTTGATCTATATTTTGTGCAGACTTTTTCAATCTAAATAACAGATCATTTTTATTTTTTTTATTTTTATAGTGTACTTGGAGACTGAATACTTTACTAAATTAAGTAATTTCAGTAAAATTACCCCTTATTGTTTTTTAAAATTTTATATAATACTGCAAAGCAACATGTTAAGTTAATTTTGTCAAATAAATAAATTTGATTTTTTTTTTGTTAAATCACGAAATTTATCGTTATCGTGACAATGCTCTGAAATATCACGATATAATTTTTGAGCCATATCGCCCACCCCTAATTTACACTCTATTTTACCTTTTGCATTCAGTCAGTGTGATTCACTGTCACGTCTTAGGAGTTATAATCACAAACTAAGAGTTGAATTTTGCTTTAACTTCATGAGAAAACTCATCTATTCTCTTCCGTTTTCTGTTTCAAAGAGAAAACACGAGGATCACACAATCACAATAGAAGACTCTCCTGCTGAACCTCCAGCATCCAGAACTCCCTCCTCTTCCTCTTCTTCATCCACTGCCTCCTCCCATACAGCAAAACCCTTCTCCCACCCTCCTCCTCCACACAAGACCTCCACGCCATCGCCCGGGCTCTGTCCCAGCAGTCGTCAGTCCCCCTGCTACCACTCCCCTTCCACACGCCCACGCCATCGCCCGGGCTCTGTCCCAGCAGTCGTCAGTCCCCCTGCTACCACTCCCCTTCCACACGCCCACGCCCACCCAACCCGCTGACCCCTGCTCCGAGCCCTGCCGCAGCCGCTCCGCGCTCCCCGGCCCTCAGCCCTGCTCCCTCACACCTCTCTAAAGGGCTGGAGAGGGGGAGCGACAGGGGAGAAGGGCAGCCCCTGCAGGACTACCCACAATCCTTAGAACCAGGTGTGTATGGAGACTGCAGGCTCGTCTACGGTGGCCCTAGGGTGTAAATGAACAACGTTTGATAAAACGGAATTACATTTGAAAAAACACAACAAAAACACAACAACATTTAAAAAAAACGAAATTACATTAAGCCAAAGCGGAAGTGACTCGAATCACATTAGATAAAACCCGAATTACATTGAGCCAAAGCGGAAGTGACTCGAATCACATTAGAAAAAAACAGAATTACATTAAGCCAAAGCGGAAGTGACTCGAATCACATTAGAAAAAAACAGAATTACATTAAGCCAAAGCGGAAGTGACTCGAATCACATTAGAAAAAAACAGAATTACATTAAGCCAAAGCGGAAGTGACTCGAATCACATTAGAAAAAAACAGAATTACATTAAGCCAAAGCGGAAGTGACTCGAATCACATTAGAAAAAAACAGAATTACATTAAGCCAAAGCGGAAGTGACTCGAATCACATTAGAAAAAAACAGAATTACATTAAGCCAAAGCGGAAGTGACTCGAATCACATTAGAAAAAAACAGAATTACATTAAGCCAAAGCGGAAGTGACTCGAATCACATTAGAAAAAAACAGAATTACATTAAGCCAAAGCGGAAGTGACTCGAATCACATTAGAAAAAAACAGAATTACATTAAGGGCCAGTTTACACGGCGCGTATTTTGAGTGTAACCGCTACTTTCTCTTTGCGACTTTGCTTATCGCCTACACGACGCTGCTGGCCCCCCTCGATGACACCGATACTTTTCTGACCCTGCTCTCAAGGTGGAAGTTTTTCGTAGACCCCCCGCTGATAATGTAAACATCTCCCGTGGAGCTTTTGTTATCAACCACATGCGCGCAGCCCGCACGCGCGGACAGTGACATTTCACGTGTCACGTTGCAAAATATAACAGTTTAACAATAATAAACAGTATTTATGTTGGCGTGGGAGATGTAAATTTATCTGAACTACAGTATCTATCTGGACTCGTTACATTTTTTAAACAGTGCGTAACGTGCTGTGAAAATGAAGACACCAGGTTTATTTTTTATTTATTTATTTATTCAGCACCAAAGTTTAAACACAAACACTGAGAATTAAACTGAACACACTATTAAAACACGTGAACCGAACTGTAACTACGTTAATGAACTGGACTCTTGCTGTGTGTTCATCTGGACCCATCAGAACCGCCGAACCATCAGCCTGTTGGAACGACAGCTTCTCCACCTGGCAGAAATAAATAAATAAATAAAAACTCCGTTGTTGTGTGATCAAAGTAAACACAAGCACACATTATATTAAGAATGTTGATTTACCTGCTGTAAGTCAGCTGTTTATCACGGCGTAAAGTCCGGTTCTGGTCCACAGTCCACTCAGCGGTTCTGGTCCACAGGCTCAGTGCAGCTTGTTAGATGAAGCGGGTCCCACTGACTCAAATCTGTTGACTCTTATCCAAATTCCAGCTTTAACTTGTTGTTAACTTGTTGACAACAACTTGTAGTTAGCTGATTTTAGCCAGAGAGGAAAACAGACGAGGCAGCTGCTCTGTTTACCTCAGGCAGCGCATGCGCAGTAGTGAAGGTTCCAAAAATCACAGCGCCATCTAAAGGCCCAGCATGGTAACTACAGTGAAATCATGAGGACGGGGGGTGGAGGGGGAGAGAGTCGTATCCACAGAATTCGACAGTGTCAACGCAAAACTTTTCACCTAATTAACATACCCAAAAGTTGCGTTTCCCCCACACAGTGTCCGTGTAAACAGGGCCTTAGCCAAAGCAGAAGTGACTTGAATCACATTAGAAAAAAACAGAATTACATTAAGCCAAAGCGGAAGTGACTCGAATCACATTAGAAAAAAACAGAATTACATTAAGCCAAAGCGGAAGTGACTCGAATCACATTAGAAAAAAACAGAATTTCATTAAGCCAAAGCGGAAGTGGCTGTGATTCTGTTTTTTTTAATGTGATTCCGTTTTTCAAATGTAATTCTGTTTTTCAAATGTGATTCTGTTTTTTCTAATGTGATTCCGTTTTTCAAATGTAATTCTGTTTTTCAAATGTGATTCTGTTTTTTCTAATGTGATTCCGGCCACTTCCGCTTTGGCTTAATGCAATTCCGTTTTTTCAAATGTTGTTCATTTACACCTTAGGGCCACCATACTTGTCTGAACTGAAAGAACTGCGGCTTCAGGTTGAACTGTCTGATAGCAGAAAATGTTGACGACAGCAGACATGGCAGAGATAGAGAGATAAAACACGAGACAGAGAGATGCTGAAATGTGGCCCAGCTCTTTGGAGCGTGCAGTCTTCTGATTTTGCAGAAATTGTTTGAAGCAGGGCTGATCTGTGCGTCCTTGAGCGTATACTTTTCCCCGCTGTGTGCAAGCTAAAGAGGGACAGTAGGTGGGTCAGCCATTAAGGTCAGACAAGCATATGGTCACCTCTCCTTCTGTGTATGTGTGACCTGTCAGTGCACGTATGTGTGTCACAAGATGAGGGTCAGTGGTATCTCAGACAAAGCCTCCTTATCCTTCAGAGGTCCTTGGAAGGCACAGGCGGAGGGATATGCACTCATCTGGCGGAGGGATATCATCAATAATAAGAGAGCAGGGGTGACAGGGCTGCTGCAATCACAGGACAACAGCAGGGTGTCATCAATATCCCACAAACAGCTACATGTTCACACTTCTACACACACATAGATATACGTAATACACACTCGTGTACACACACACACTTTGTGTTTTCTACACCTCGATGTTAATATATTATATCACTCGTGATCACATGTTTCATCCTGTCCACCTGAACAGAATGCCAATGAAATGAAAACACAAAAAAACGGTTGTCTTTGCAGCCTGTCAGATGTTTTTTGACCGACACACACATCATATGTTTGTTTTGTGTCAGAGTCTGACCTTTGCTCTCTCCTCCTTCCTCCAGACTTGCCACCTGTTTATACGTTCTCTCCGGTCGCCCTGGGTTACAAGGCCGGGCCGTCTCCTCCTGAAGCCCGACTGGCTGAGCATCCTTTGGCGGAAGACGAGCCAGCAGGGCCCGAGTCCAAGTCTCTCTCCCACCAGTGCCATGTCAAACCTCTCACTGTGGAAGAGGAGACGAGGAAGGAGGAGGAAGACTGCAAAGGGGTGACTTCCTCAGAGGAAGCGAAAGGGTGCTCTGATTCTGGGACCGAGAGACACATTTCTGGATTGCTGCCGTGCCCCTTCCAGGCTCCAGTCCCAGATCCTGTGGATCTTTCTCTGGGTTGCTCAGGTCAGAAGGAGGGTCTCGAGGAGCCCCGGCTATCCAAAGAGCGTCTTTCTGGATTGCTGCCGTGCCCCTTCCAGGCTCCAGTCCCAGATCCTGTGGATCTTTCTCTGGGTTGCTCAGGTCAGAAGGAGGGTCTCGAGGAGCCCCGGCTATCCAAAGAGCGTCTTGATGGGGAGAATGGAAAAGTGGACATGGAGGAGAGTGACATGGAGCCTGAACCAGCTGAATGTACCATCTCTGTGTCTGTAGAGCCCGAAGAACAGGATGGAGAGAGTGTGGTGGTGGTGGAGGATATTGACGCGAAAGAGGACAGGGATGGGAAAAGTCCAGATGAAGACTTGGAATCATTACGTCCTTCTCCCACTCCTTCCCAGTCCGCTGACCCAGTACGTCCTCCAGCGAGCGCAGCGGCTCAGCTCGAAGGAGCCTACATGTGGAGCCTGGAGTTGTTGATCGCAGCGGCTCTGTGCGCCACCAGAGATGCCTTGTACCCGCCGGCACCTGTCGGCCAGGCACCATGCCCTTCATCTCACCACGGAATGGAAATACTGGGGGAACTTGCTGAACTGGAGATCCAGCAAAGGAGCAGGAAGAGTCAAGAGAAGGACAATAAAGGTAAAAATATATATAGAATTTTGAAAATGGCATATTTTCTTCTGTGGCTTTTCAAGCTACATGAGATATTTTGCTAACAGACAAGCAAATGAACACATACACATGCGAACATGGGCAAGAACATTGTTGCCCGCCACGGAAATGCAGAAGACGTGCGTTTAGTCAGTGGAAAAACAACTGAACGTGGTTCTTTCTTTTCAAGAGCTTGTCCAGAAATGTCCAGAAAAGTAGATTTATAAAGAAAAGAGAAAGAAAAAAAGCTTTTTTTTTCTCTCTCTCTGGTCTAAACAAACACGTGCACGTACAAAATAAAATAATAAAGACGGGGGCCTGGGAGACGTGTAAAATCCAGATGTGTCGCACACAAGCAGACAGAAATATTCCCTCTAACTCCGGCTTCCTTCCTTTGCCGTAGCTCTCTGCTGTGGCCCACAGGGCGTGTTTTCCCTCCGGTGTGTGTGTGTGTGTGTGAGTGTGTTTTGAGGAAACAGAAGCCGTTTTCGCATTTGCCGGCCCTCCCCGGTCCCGCTCGTCTCTGGTTGGCCCAGAGCCAGCTCTGGCCCGCCCTCGTTGATTGCGCACTGTCCGGAGAGCAAGCCTTGAAGTGGGTGGGGTGTTCACTTGACGTGGGTGGGGTATTCACTTGACGTGGGTGGGCAGTTCTTACCGAAAAGCTCAGAATGCGAATTTTTGGAAAAAACGAAATAAATACTGAGTTTTCATGTGTTTTTTCACTACAGTTAGCAAGTTAAGCATATAAACACACGTTTCCGATCATTTTTATGCACTCGAAAGTAGTTTTTAGATGAAAATAGAGTGTTTTTAGGTGCGCTGGCGAAATTTACTAGCGGACTTCCGGTTTGCGAATTTGTGGAAAAAACGAAATAAATACTGAGTTTTCATGTGTTTTTTCACTACAGTTAGCAAGTTAAGCATATAAACACACGTTTCCGATCATTTTTATGCACTCGAAAGTAGTTTTTAGATGAAAATAGTGTGTTTTTAGGTGCCCTGGCGAAATTTACGAGCGGACTTCCGGGTTGCGAATTTGTGGAAAAAACGAAATAAATACTGAGTTTTCATGTGTTTTTTCACTACAGTTAGCAAGTTAAGCATATAAACACACGTTTCCGATCATTTTTATGCACTCGAAAGTAGTTTTTAGATGAAAATAGAGTGTTTTTAGGTGCGCTGGCGAAAT